>SGPK01000351.1:0-26657 GCA_004802695.1 Phellinidium pouzarii
CATGGGTTTGTGTGAAGGTACTACCATATGGGGATGATCATGTGTCCATGTGAGTCATTATTAATGATGGGGAGTGGGGAGGAATGGAGATCAATACAAAAAAGGAAAATGGATTGGTGATAAGACTAAAAAGGAAAGAAAATCAAAAGGATTGGCATGATTGACAAATGACTTCTAACACTTTACCAATTACTACTGACGATTCATCAACAATTACACTTCCATTGCTCGACCACATGATGAACTTAAGATGAAGGGAATTGAATGGGAATGGACACCAGAAAGAGAGCAAGCATTTCAAACCCTGAAATCCAAATTTCTGGAACAACCCATACTCACAATGCTGGATTTCACAAAACCCTTCATTTTAGAAACAGATGCATCGCAAAAAGCCACAGGAGCTGTACTTCATCAATATGATGCAAATGGAGATCTCAAACCATGTGGATACATCTCACAGGTGTTGGACTCCATGCAACAACAGTATGAAATCTATGACCAGGAACTCTTGGCTATTATCTGTGGAATAAAGGCATGGCAACATTATCTCTTGGGATCACCACATAAAATCACAGTGTGGTGTGATCATAAAAATCTGACATATTTCCGCCATTCACAACATCTAAACATGTGACAAGCATGCTGGCATACCATGCTTCAAGAATACGACCTTCACATCACTCATAAACTCAGCAAAACAATGATCATCTCTGATTCAATGTCACGACATGCAGACTATTTTGATGGAGAAGAGGAGAACATAACAGAAACAGTACTCCCACAGGAATTATTTGTCAAAGCTCTCACAATGAATCTTCACATGCAGATTGTGAATGCAACTAAAGACGATCTGTTGGCTCAAAACATCATAAGAGCACTAATGGACAACTCAATTCTACCAATCTGATCAGTGCTATCAGACTGGAAGCAAGATCGGGGGTAATTATTGTTCAAGGAATGAACCTACATTCCAGAAGATGCATCCTTAAGAAGGGAGATTGTCTGCAGACACCATGATCCACCTGTTATGGGACATCCTGGCATTTACAAAACCATTGTTCTGGTCAGGAAGCATTACTGGTGGCCAGGACTGTCTGCATTTGTTAAACAATTTGTTGATGGATGCACACTCTGTCAACAAATGAAGGTCAACACACATCCCCTAACTCCACCCCTAAAACTGATTGAAGCCGACAAACATGCCTATCCATTTTTGGTAGTATCAATGGACTTCATTACCGATTTACCTGAATCTCAAGGTTTCGACTCACTGTTTGTTGTTGTGGACCATAACCTAACCAAAGGAATTGTGTTAATACCATGCAACAAAACAGCAGATGCAGTCCAAATGGCAACCCTGTACTTTGACAATGTCTACAGATGGTTTGGGTTACCCACAAAAATCATCTTGGATAGAGGACCCCAGTTTGCATCACAGATGTTCCAACACATGTGCAACAAACTTGGCATTGAATCTGCCATGTCTACTGCTTATCATCCCCAAACTGATGGTGAAACTGAGCATGTCAATCAAGAAGTGGAAGCATATCTCCAAATCTATTGTGGAACTCACCCTAAAACATGGACAGAACACCTGTCGAATATAGAGTTTGCACATAATCAACAGGTACATTTGGCAACAAATCACTCCCCCTTTTCACTCATCATGGGATATGAACCTGAGGCCATACCGGAGATTAATCCATCTGATAATGTTCCCAGTCTGGTCACATGACTCTCAGACCTTCTTAAACTCCAATCAGAAGCATTATCTTCTCATGAGCTCTCACGGCAATGAATGGCAGAATGATTAGCCTGAACTTTCACACCATTGAAAGAGGGACAAAAGGTGTGGTTAGAAGCAAAAAACTTAAACTTGGGACTACCCCATCACAAACTCAGACCAAAGCAGGAAGGACCATTTGTTATTGAAAAAGTCCTATCTCCATGGACATATAAACTCCAACTTCCTCAGAAATGGTGTGTTCACCCTGTTTTCCATGCCACTCTTCTAACTCCATTCAAGGAAAATGATACACATGGACCGAGCTTCTCTCAACCTCCAGCTGACCTAATTGAAGGGAGAGAAGAATATGATGTTAAAGCCATATTAAATCACAAAGGGAGAGGACACAGGCAAAAATACCTCATTAAATGGGCCAGATATCAGTCATCTGACAACACATGGGAAGATGAGGAAGATTTAGAACACTCAGAAGAAATACTGGCAGCATACAAAAAGCGGCATTCTCTGGCATAGAACAACAACAAACCCACCCCAAATCCTATAAAATCCACTCACTACTACTATGCCTGCCTATCACACCAGAATTAACTGCTATATTGAATGAAACTGTGACAATTTCCTTCGAGCTCCTCCTCATATCCTCCAACAACCTTCAGAAAACTCCAACCAGTGGTTCCACTGCCTTGTCACCGATGAAGAAATTTATCCATCTGTGCTCTGTGAACTAGAAAGACACCAAAATGGACAACTCACCAATTTCACGGTCATCAGATCCTACACAGTGAAGATTCAAGAAGTGGTCACAAGAATTGGTGAAGATCTTCGAGAAACCTGCATTCGCCTCAACAACATCGACATCTCCCTCACTGTACTTGCCTCCCTCAATGCAGACAGTGCAATCAAACAAGGCATCCTTCCTCTCCTCTCACACTACTGCTTTGATTCCGGCATCACAGGTGATGGATCATCCCAGACCCCATTCAATCTCTGATCCCCTTCTCAGATAACATGTTAAGGCAAGTAGCCTAACACTTGGATAATCAATGATAAGGACTTATTACTTCAACCAGAGTAATAGTTGAGCAAGACGAGAGACACTTCTTAATAAGAAGGTCGAATGATACTAGCCTCCCAAGGGCCTAGTAGTAGAAGTGTTAAGATGAGTAAGATTGACAAGAGGTCAAGCTTAAGGCTCAACCTACTAAAGTACATGGTTTATATACATAAAGGGACTTGGCACACAGACCAAGCAGTGCTACTTTAGGGGCAGTCAAAGTAGCAAAGGAAAGGAAGTTGAAAATGAAGTGAGGTAACCTACTGTAACACAACAGACAAAGCACACTCAACTCTATCTAGAATGGCATCCATTCCTCGCACCAACTCCCCTGAACCCTTACTGGTCCCACCAATTTCCTCCCAGAGAGGAATTCCCTCCACCCGCCCGACTAGATGATGTCGGGTCTCCTTTGTGGATGAAGAAGTCACTATCAGATCTCCACCGGTATGAGGCTTGTTCACTGAGAACTGGAACAACACTGGCATCACTAGGTCATCGCCAAGCTATCAATTGTCTACATCATTGACAAGCTCTCAATGTCACTGTTCATGATTCACTGAACCTGGACAATGCTGGAGATGCAGACAGATGGGCCATCAGCAGCTATTTTGCCCTGAGTTTGCATGCTGGCATTGTTTCAGGCTTGCACTGGGCCACAAATCCTCTCAATGCCCATGGATCCAACCGTTCATGTGCCCAACATGTTGGCACGACAAATCAGGACCACATGCCATGGACTGTAACCTCACATACCCCCTCGAACAAATTGGTGACATCTTCGACACAGCCCCAGCTTCTTCTCCCAACTCCTCAACTTCAGACAATCTCTGAAGAGGACATGTCCACAATGACAGAAAACTACAAAGCTTGATGGTCATGCTGGAAAACCATATGAGGTGCTTAGGGGATTCTGTGTGATAAACCCCAACAGTTAGTCTTCTTTGATTCTTATTTTGAAGTTGTTTTATTTCTTGTCTTAATTGACAATCCATATGATGAGTGATCATATACTTACACCATCAGTCCCATCCATTTCTGTAGATTCTAGGGCTGCTCAAACCTATTGGCATTTACTTCACCCTATTCCTTCCCCTTTTTATTGCCCATGACCATGTCTACTAAAGACTTGTACCCAAGCTGCATCTCATACCTGCATATACCCGCTGTGAGGGAATGCCATTCCTTCTTCTTCAAGGTCTAATTCTTTTCTGACCTGCTTTATTTGCATTTACTTTGCACTATCGGGCTTTTATTCTCTTTTGTTATCACGGTGGATAACAAGTCTTAGAGGGGAGGTAATGTTACAGTAGGTTACCTCACTTCATTTTCAACTTCATTTTCCTTTGCTACTTTGACTGCCCCTAAAGTAGCACTGCTTGGTCTGTGCACCAAGTCCCTTTATGTATATAAACCATGTACTTTAGTAGGTTGAGCCTTAAGCTTGACCTCTTGTCAATCTTACTCATCTTAACACTTCTACTACTAAGCCCTTGGGAGGCTAGTATCATTTGACCTTCTTGCTGAAGAAGTGTCTCTTGTCTTGCTCAACTATTACTCTTGTTGAAGTAATAAGTCTTTATCATCAATTATCTAAGTGTTAGGCTACTCGCCTTAACAGATCTGCTCTCCTGCACTAGAGACATGAATAGTCTTCATCTGGGATGGACATAGCATTTCTTGACAATTTCCTGCTCCCCCAGGTTTCAATTTTGTTCATTGCATCACAAAGCATCACCTGATATGCTGTGTCACATACCTGATATGTTGTGTCATGTCATGTACCTGATGTCACATTATGAAGCTGTTCAGAATCATGTCACGAAGCAGAATCAGTGGCCAGCGGCATAGCCACTGGTACAGCAGAAATCTAAGTCATGGCAGAGATACTTTCTGTCACTCTCTTACACGCAGAATACACATGTGACATAATGGCTTGTCATGACAAAGAAGGATGCCTTTCTGTAATAGAATTTTATGCTTGGTACATGTCACCTCATCAGGAAAATTTTCAACATTTATATAGCACTAGCTAGTTTGCATAATTCCATAGTTGCCTTCATTAGTCCCCTTTTAGTGAGACTATATAGTTGCATGCCAGAACTATACAGGGTACACTATACAGTCTAATATAGTTTCCATAGTTTCAAATGGAAATTCAAAAACTATTAATCATACATATATGCACATATGCACATTCTACACTATGTTTCATCATCAAGTAATCAAGCAACCACACAATACAGAATATGTACTTATGTATATAGTATTACTTGTCATATCCAAGTTATTGCATATCTAATTTGAGGTGTGGGAAGATACCACCACTCCATTTTCAAGTTTTGGTTAGTGGGCGAGTATTCACCTTTTGGCTATTACTTGGATAATAATACATTCCTATGGTGCAATTTAATTTATTGTGTCCATATACTTAAAATCAGTGCAATTACTCATGAATTGCATGCATATATGCAGCAGTAGGATCATCTCTTTCCCAAGATGTAATGCACTATACTAGTTATTGGACTTGTATGATCTTGTCACTTCATTCTTTGCTTTTATTTATTTTTCCCTAATTGTGACTTGAACACTCAACCTCAATTATATAATGTTGTTGTTAAAGCGGTGGAGTCCATGGTTGAGTGCTCCTTATCTTTTGCACTCATCCATTGGCTTAGGTCACTGTCTGCTGCAAGTTGTGAGCCTGCCATGCCTCACACTAGTTCCCTGCATTACTATAGAAACTATGAGGTCTATATAGAACACATAGACTCATTGGTTTCCATAGGTGTTGGTGGGGACTATGGAGTACTATGGAGTACTATACATCATTCATCACTTCTGGTATAGTAAATGTTTTCCTGATGCTATAGCTTGCCTGAGCATCTGAGCACTTGTCCAAGCACTTGTCCAGAGTTCTAAACACATAACATACTCAATTTGTGTGTATTAATTCCTGCCATTGTATGCTGAACTTTGTTTATGCTAGCTCTCCAATTTATATGGAAGAACTTCTCTCCAAATATGGCTGACACTGGGAGGGCACTGGCTGATGATTTAGGCAGAATGTTGTGTGCTTTCATCCCTTTTCATATTTTGCTGATGCTTACATCTAGGATCCACGTGTGGCAGCCAAAAGTAGTGAGTGTATTGTAATAATCCTAGTATCAATCCTCCTGAAAGAGCAACACCTTCAGCTAGAGGTGCTTTGACTTACTCAAACTCATGGCTTCATGAACTACCTGCTGCTATACACTCGCGCTGTAGTGACGTATTTTTGAAACTCGTCTGTTTTCTTACCATATAAGCCAGGCTACAGATATGTCCCTTTTAGCATGGACTATAATTATACTATCACTCTAATATCAGTACTGATTCTTTTTATTTAAAAAAGTCAAGAAAAAGGCCAGACATTCATGGTTGCATAAATAATCCTGTTCATTTGTCAAGCTAAGAGCCACCACATTGAAATATTTTTATTGCTTAAAATAAGCTAAAATGAATAACAAAATATTTTGTCAAGGGACACTTTGCTATTTATCTCGTGAAGAGTGAGATGTGGCTGGCAATAAATCCCATGATATCACTCAAAGATGATGTCGCTGACAGCGTCCAGCCTGTAGCTTTGTCCCCCATTGGTATCTCTTTCGACAGCTTCTTTCAAGTGTACCAACAACCAACTCCCAAGTACACAAAGAAGATTGGCACTTCCGAGTACTTCGAAAAGAACTGTAGCAGATAACAGATTGGTAGATATAGTGAGGGCAGTGATTTTTGTAGCACTGCAGGCGATGACTCTGCCAGACAGTATTGCTTAAGGTTATATTAATGGATGCAAATGTATTTTTGTCTCACAATAAGAAATATATGACTTGTTCTTGAATGAGAACCTTCACAAGGTCGAATTCAGAAAAACCTTTCTTCGTCTTCCAGAATTCTGCGGCTTTATACAGAGCGAGAATCATCAAGACAGATTCAAAGGCTAGAGGTGCAGTCCTGTATATGGTTGAAATGAGCTCTTATTCACAGTAACCATGAAGGATAAAGCTCTAACCAAAAAAGATTCGGCCATATCTTTGGCACGTCTCTCTGTAGGCCGCACATAGTTAATCCTTCTGCGAGGCCAAAATAATCGACTTATTTATATGTAAGCTTCCAGATTAGCGAAGAAAGGCAATGTATACTGACTTTTCTCGTATATGAGTGAATAGATAGAAGATACCAGCATTAAAATTGCTTCAAACGCGAACGCAATCCCGAGAATCACAACTAACTTCTTATCTATGGAAAGATTGTAAAACGGCAGCGTATTGAACATCATCTCGAAAAAACTCACTCTGAGAATAGAAAGCGATGGTTCTGATGTACAGTATATCTATGTAAAGAATGAGCTGAGTTCCGATGAACGGACAGATGTTAGTCACGTACAGTCTACCAGAAGTAGCGTCATTAAATCTAGGAGCAAATTGTGAAGAACTTGCTTATGTATAGTAAGGGTTTACCTACCAGATAAACTCCTCGCCCACAAGGAGAAATGACCTAGCCTCAAGATTCAGCGGGAAAATTCCGTGCAGACGCTGCATTTCCCCTTACATCTGCATAGCCAAGTCAATACTTAGAGCTCTCAAATAGTCAACTCTATGCTCACAATTTATCATTCACATGATGAGTGTAAACTAAGAATTTCTTAGTCAGATATTTTTGAGCCGTCCGACGTCGACGTGTTAGATATTGGGNAAAAAAAGTACCCCATATGCCTGCCACGGACGCGAAGACACCGATGTAACGATTCTAAATTTTAAAATTAGATCAAAGGTGCATAATCACAGGTCTAACGAAGCAAGTAAGCCGTTTACTTACTNAAAAAATAGATCAAACTGGCAAACTTGAAGGGGGAGCTCTTTATGGGCCAACGTGTTTCAGCCTACCTGTAGGTCAATCTTCTGATTGCAGGCTTTTGCTTACCCAAAAGTATTTGATCTGATCGGTAATGGATTCAAAATGAGCGACGGTGATGATAAGACGAGCGTGGCAATACCTCTTTATCCATGGTAGTGACTGCAATTGAAGGGCAACCCGTATCAGTAACGCTTATAGTACAAAAGTAATGAATGCTTCACTCAACTTGTATCGTAGACTAAAACAGTCACGATCGCCATTTGACCATACAGTTCAGCATCTGAAGCTGCAGCGTAAGCCGGTGCTACACTAGGATCGATATACTCAATATCGGAGCGGGGAAAGTACATTGGGTGTCACTGGGCAGACCAGAACGATAGCGTACTCTGTAGCGATGTCTGATATCGTACGAGTATAAATATGAGTTCAAGACGAGCGAAGATTCAAAGGAGTGAGGCAATGCTATGCTGCCAACAAGAGAGCCGTAAGCGAGTCCTGATACAAGTTTAAATCTTGCTGTGCGAATACTCAGTGCAAGGCTAAGTAAACAACGTAGGCGCGAGAAACTGCTTTTGCTAGCGGGATGAGACGGACTAGTCTGAGTCCGAGATCAATTTGAGCGATAGAAGAATATCAATCTTCCCGGATGGCAATACAGTAAGTACAGAACGATTGAAGCCCGTCTTTACAACGTGATTGTGACTGGCTCTGATGGAAGTCTGATGGGATATGTCACACAGGGTCACAGGTCATCAATTTCATCACAAACTCAGACAAAACTCCGATCAATGCCGGAGCTGCCGGGGTCGGGTCGTAGGTGAGTCCAATATCCCATCCCCAACTTTTCGGGTTTTCTCTGGATGGAGTAAATACACGAGTAAATACAGAGGACTGATGAGTACAGGAGACCTGCTCTGACGAAGCAAAATGCACCATCGAAAGCAAAAAAACAAACAATATTTGCTTAGATACACTTTCATTATTCACTGCGTCATCCATATCATAACAAAAAGAAACATAATCCACTTGTGTAAAAGAAATCAATATAGCCTTACGGTAGCTTGAAGTCCATTCTCATAACGTGTATACCTCTGTATGGCATTCAATGCGCCCAAGGCGGTGAGCACGTAAGAGCGCTAGGCGCGCAACAGCATTCTTCGTCTCTCTTGTCATTCCCTCCGGACCTGCCGTGCACACAGCAAGACCACCGCCCTCCATATTCGAGTCCGCAGACACCCCTGTCGCACTTTTCTTGCAAGTGCAGACACTCTTCCCACTCTTCGCCCCGCAGCAACCACTTTTCTCGCATACTGTACCGCCTCGCTCGCAGCAAGGTGCCGCGCTTCCTTCGCCAGCAAGCGCATCGACGAGACCAGCCACGCTCGGCCGATCTATAAGTACATCGCAATTCGGGATAGGAGGAACGGCCTCAGGGTTGCACATACACGTGACGAAGATGCTAATATGTAAGTCGAGCGACGACTCCTCCGCATCCGCTCGCAAAGCAATCTCCGTGAGCAAGGGTGCGACCCAGTCGATGCAAGCTATTAGAAGGAAAAATACTTAGCAATTGAAATTACATCACAAGAATGGAACAAAATAAAACTAGAAATTGGATCTGAGGACTTACCGTACGACTTCATATACCACACGAATTCGATGCGGCTGGTACGTTCGCCACCAGAGCGACCTAATCTCAAGCAACGCCCGACAATGTCATCAAGCAGTCCAAGCGTAAATGTAACGCCCGAGCCACCTGCAACGAATAGCACACGGGAAAATTCGCCAAGATCAACCCTGCATCCACCGTACGGCCCGTCAATCATCACTTGCACTTGTGCACCAGCCAGCGCTGCCCAACTAGGCTTTTCCGGTACAAGAAATTCCTTCATATTCGCTCCTGCCTTTAATCCTGGGGCCTTGGATGGCGGCTCCATAAGCGAAAGGTCGACTTTCGCATCACTGCCCTCAACGACAATCTCGTCTGAGACGGCTACGTTGGTAAGCTCGGAAGAGGTGTCAGAAGCAGATTGTGGGAGCGCGTTTGCATGAGCGTACTCGTTAAGCGCACGGGACCAGTCGCCACGGACACGCGCACCGAAGAAAAGCGCACGATCCGGGAGGCACGACGTACGCGGGGGTGCGGACATCATTGTTAATGGATGGGACTCGAACACGCGGTTCGCGGCGAAAACTCGCAGACGTACATGCTGCCCTGCTGCCCAGCCCCCGTCGCAGTCAAGGACACGGACCTGCGGTACAAGTGATTGTAAGTAAGCGAAGATCAGAGATATAATGAAAAGGCGCCGTACTATGGTCATTTGGTTATCGGGCGCGATTAGGGTCGCGTCCTTTACGCGGAAGCGTAGAAGTCGAAGCACCAGGTCGAGTCCATAAAATGCAAGTGGGGGGAAGATGTATGGCACAGCATAAATCGTATGATAGCATATTGTAATGAATAACGCGATGACGGCCAACATACTAAATTTTAATAATATCAATTACGGATCGTATCTCTCTGATGGAGAACCGCTCACTGTACGATGAAGAAAACTTGATAAGCGAACGCCCTCACGACCTTGAGCGAGCTTAGTGTGATAATCCCAAGAAGCGCAAAACAGGCGACACCAGAGGTTTCCTTCTGCGAACCGAGGATTTGGATACCGTATTGAAGGTGATTGCGGATCCAGAGGGAGCCATGCACAGCAGCAGAAAGAAACATTCCACGTCCTGCCCAACGGTGCAAGAAATTTAATTTCTCCCAACCATGGCCTGCACCGAGCAGGAGCGAGAGAGGCGAATTCTTGGTGGCAAGGAGGAAGATGACGGGCAACTGGGCAATTGCCATGAAGCCTTAGATTGAGAGAATAAGAAACAAAGTATAACCGGCTAAAAACGTTAAGTTATACCTGCGCGGTTCGGATTGTCCACAAGCTCCGATTGTATAGTGATGCATAGGAGCAAGGTAACGAAGTACGCAACCACAAGAATGACTAGACTCAAATATTAGCCAACGATGCTGTAAATTTCTTTCCCAAACATACTCTGCCCAAGGTCGAGGCCAAGACCAGGTGCCGTCCATAGAGCGAGGGACTTAGCAGCCGAAGTAAGCTCAACAAACTTCTTTACAAAGGAACGCTTTATCCCTGTTTTCTCTCCCGTACTATTGACGTTTCTGCTGGCAGCGATGGGTTCATACGACCAGCCATGCAGATCCTCCCATATACCTGCAATGCTCCTACTCAAATGCCCACTCCTTACCGATTTGACGAAATGCGGTAGCGAAAGGATGATAGCAACACCCGCAATGGACCCCCAAACGATGCTGAACTTGCGCTGGAAAATAGGATCCGTGACATACGAGCTGAGGAGGCGTATCGTCAGGAAGAAAATTACATGCATCGTATATAGATCATAATAACGACATACTTGTAGACTTGAAATTCGGCAGGAATGGATGGGGGTGCGTCGGACATAATGGCTCTTGTGTATCCTCACGATCTGCTAGTTGTACCTTTCTATCTGAGCGAAGCCAAAATTCAGATGTATCTAGCAGAGTATATCTTTCAGCCTATAGAATTCGCTCGTCGACAGTACTAGTGTCTTAAACTTGCTTGACGGGGTCGACGTGCTCGTTGAGGATAGAGAGGAGAGAGGAAATGGTGAGATGGCATGGTGGCGTTCCCTTCCACTCTAGGCTGTGTCGCCTTATATGGGAATCGACTAAAAGNTTTTTACACCTACCTTTCTACGTTCGTTAGCAACAGATGATAGAGTCAGAATCATTAAATTTTTTCGCTAACTCTACGTAGATATTCTCGCTAGCTCTGCGTAGGTACGAGAACGAGAGCACAGAATACATTGATGTTTAACGAGAGTAAGGGTTGTACCAGTACTGTGATTCATGTATAGAGAAAGTGAGGTATCGACGAATTATACATCCAAGGGGTCAATTATATTGTAATCATCACCATCATCGCAGAAACTAGTACAAATGCGCATGCGTGTTGTAGCGTCCAAACAGCGTTTCGCCTATACCGAGTCCGACGACGATCGACAGGATAAAGCCAACCTGGAACGTCCTGCGACGCACATTGAAAACTATTATCAGCATCACTCATGAAGGAAGCGATAACGCAGACGAACATGACAGCCAACATAAATGCAAATTCAAGCCCTGCTTGTCCAGCATGCATAATTCCACGGGTAACATCGTGGGCCGGCACAAATGGCATCGTAATGCGCGTCAGGCTTCCATTCGACACCCCTTTACTCAAAGTCGGTGCGACCACCTCACCTGCCTTCACGATGGATGAAGACGTAGAGGCAGTGGAAGTGCGCGCATCAAGCGGCGGTCGCTGGGCATTTAGCTTGTTCGCAAGAATGATATGCGCCCTTTATCGTCTCAATCAGCCTTAGATCATGAAAGCCCATAACCATTACTTACTGCTTGTGCCAGTGTGCCTCCATGAGCCCGCGGCAAGCCGCAATCCAGCGAGAAATGACAGCGAGTAAAAATAAGCCTATACAAGTGCCAACCATTGCACCTGCACTGTTAGGCACCCAACCCTGGAACCATAGTACATCGCCAGGCGTGAAGTGCAGGTATGTCAACATGCTGCCTGCCGCAAGAGGCCTTTGAAGAAATGCTTCAGCAAGCAGGAACAAAATAAAAATAAAAACAATGCAGAGGTACGAACATGGCACCGTCCATGCTCATGTCCATTCCATTGTCATATGCGGTAACAAGCAGTGGCATGAACGCCAGTATAGCAAGAACTTTCGACATGAATGTCATCGTAAATGGCGTAGCCATCGTAAAATGTCGAATGGTCGTCTAGCCGTAAGAGAAATGAGACACACGTCGGCAAGGTGATAAACGGAGAGCAGCCTCGCAGCCTTGTTCCTCGTCGGAGTTTCTGAAAGAGGACAAACATTTCTCACGCCTCCTTACAAATCCAAATCAATCAAGGCTCTACTCGTAAATCGTAAATCGTAAGAGATACTAACTAAAAGACAAATGNAAAAAAAAATCAGATTTTGTGCAAGACCCATACGTAAAATTGAGGGAGATTTAAAAAACTTGCCTCCGACAAAACTGACCTATGTCCTACCCCTATGCCAACACATCATCCGACCAACGTGCATAGCGTGGATACGGCCAGTGTATTCATGGAATGACAGCGATGCGATTGCGATGCAACGATTCCCCGAGCCAGGTCCGCAGTCGCCGGTGCAAGGAATTGAAGGTGCTGATTAGCGAACAGTCCGTCCCCACCTCGGCAAGTCGGCAAGTCGGCAAGTCGGCAGGCGTGGGCAACACGCAACACGCAACACGCAGTGTTGTGGTAGAACTAGCGGTGCGAGACTGCAGGGAGGAGGATAGGGATGTCGAGGATCTAGTGAAGGGAGATGAAGAATGAATAGCGAAGCGAAGTTGCAAGGAAATGTTGGCATGTATTTTTGTAAATGGATATCGTGGGATATCGTGATGAGGACAAGATAAAAGGAAGATTGCCTTGCTGGAGTACACACGCACGAGCAATAAAAGGATCATGATGGACGTTGGATTTGAATTCCTCATAGCGCTTGACGATTGGCTGATTGACAGTATTCGTGAAGACGCAGGAATCGATAGACGCAGGAATCGATAGACGCAGGAATCGATAGACAGAGCAGGGTAGGTGTATCAGGCTTCATGAGTCAACGCTCTCGCCTTCTCTGCCTACCCTCGAACAAATAATTTTCAAGTAAGACATAACATACGTAGTGGGATGTCTTGGTTATATGTCTTGATTGGAAACAGGACACCCAGAAAAAGAGAGCAAGATAGCGAACAGCAAGGACTCGACTGAAGCTCATCCAAAGAGTAGACCAAGAGAAGCTTAGAAATACCAGATAGAAAACATAGAATATCTGAAATCACAAAGTCAGGAGATGAAAAGACGACGTACCTGCAAAAATGGCTCGTTCAATGGAATTATCCTCAGCAACATCGTTCTCTCCCTCTGTCCTTTCCTCTCAATTCCTGTTCCTTCTGACGAGTACGACGCAAAACGCACTGTTCGTGAGTACATCGCTCTCCAGTGCGTATTGCGTGTCTGCGCCAGCTTTGCAACGCTTGATCATCATCGACCGCCCGTCTTATCGGCCCTCTGACTTGTGAGGCCGCGCTGTGAATCCTTTGACAGATTTTATACAGAGAACAAAAGTTGAGTGTCGCAAGAGGTGGTGCAGAACGACGCTGCTGCTGCGCTGGCAGGAAGCGCCAAAGGGGATGAGGGCAACGAGGCAGTTTTGCCGCGAGCCCATTTTGCGTCGGCACTTGCCGAAACGTCTCAGGCTTCGATTCTATCTGCTATGCATAAATAAAACCTTTTTTTTTTAAACTGCCTTGTAGTGTCTCTCGTTGGACGATATCTAACAAGAAGCTCAGTTTTATAAGTAATTCTGCTCCGACCTCAGGCTTAGCCTCGCATACGCATAATTTAAAAAACACAATCTACGGTAATTGGACTCTCACCGAATGCCATCTGGGCCTGACTCGACACTGACGGAAGTGATACAGGGCCATCTTGGAGGGTGTACGTTTGATTGAGCTAGTGAGAAATAAATGTCCAGGCGACAGGAGATTGTTCAGTTCCTGTCCACTCTTAGAGCCTTGTCGAATGTGATGATGGCGAGCGGTGGGATAATGCCGATGTCAATCAAAAAATGCTTTCAAGATCCACATAGTAGGGCTAACATGCACGCTCATGAAGATGCTATAAACTTCAGTGCTACACTGCTACCTAGCGGATTAGCGCCATTTACCACGTGACCATAAGGAAGCGTGTCTCCATCTCGTGACCAGAGCAATTTCACAACTTTGTCGAGTCGTGATCCAGCATTTCCAAGAGCTCATCTGCGACTGGCATACTAGGATGCAAGATACTAACGAAGGTGGAGGCGCTTGCAATATTTAATTCCTGCGATCGAAAACGCAAACCTGACATGACGAATGTTCAGATGACTTTGGACCAGAATTTGTAGAGAGCGCCTCGTCTGGTTCAGAATCCCAGTCCAGTGGATCAGACGAAACCGAATCAATTGCGTATGAAGATAGTGATGAAGATGGAGACACTAATGATGTAGAGGAGGACAGTTTGGTAGAAACGCAGATTGAGGGTGACTTCGAGTGAGTCAGGTGTATGCTGTCCTTCTACGCACTTGACTGATTTTTTTTTTAGTCGTCTCATAGGAGACATTCGTGGTACATCCGATGTCGCAAGCTCCTCCATGCTAAGCAAAATATGGGATCGGCCGCTCGGAGATGATGCAGAGGAACAATTTCGGGCTGACTTGCGTGCTGCTTCTGGAGTAGGGAAAGCTAGCAAAGGCAGAAAGGGACAAGGCAAGGTAAGGTGCACAGAGGGCTTTCTTCAACTAACTCTCAATGTTTCAACAAAAAAGGGACATAGACGTCGGCTAGGACCCGCTCTGTCGCATCAGATTCGTGCTCTCATTGGTGAAGGAAACACCGCTTATGTGGACGGCAATCCGCAGGAGGCAATACGCATCATGACTGAGGTTATCCGTATCGAGCCGCGCGCAATCTCCGCTTGGAACGTGCTCGCGACGTGCCATCGTGACCTCGGCGAACCGCTCAAAGCGCTACAGCTTGCTATCATGGGTGCGCACCTACGACATGACGCGGACGAGTGGCACTCGCTGGCGCAACAGTCCTGCGATCTGAACCTCCGCACGCAAGCACTTTATTGCCTTGCAAAGGCGACACGTCTTGACCCAAGCAATGTCGCTGCGTTCTGGGACCGCGCAACACTCGCTCGCGATGTTGGTGACCTCCCTGCCGCGCGTAATGCATATCTTGCATTGCTCAAGCGCTCCCCGCATAACCTTAATGTGCTCACTGAGGTGCGACATATTCTCGTCGAGCTCGGTGATTTCAAGCTGTGTGCGTCTTTGTACCAGAACGCGTTTGATTATTTCACATCGGTGTATCCCGAAGGGAAGGTATCTCCTGAAGCAAGCATCCTTGATCCTTTGCTCACTGCCGATAGTGAGGGCGCTTCAGAGAATCGTCCCTCTTCTGACGACTTCACTCTCATGGAACTTCTGGTGCTCGCGGATCTATACAACAGTCTCGACTGGTACGAGCGCTCCATCAAGACAATTCGTGCGGGCTGTCGTTGGCTGCAAGGGCGTGCTAAACAGAAGTACTGGGATTCGTGTCCTGATGACCGCGAGTACGACATCGAAGGTTCTGTGAGAGAAGCAGAAGACGAACGCGTAGGCGCTCTGGTAGTCAAGCAAGGATTTCATCCTTTGGACATCAATGCCCGACACCGCTTAGCAATCTCCCGGCTCAGAGTTGGAGACATTGACGAGGGTCGCGTAAGTTTTCACCTCCTCTTTAAAAGTAACGTTATTTTTTTAGCTTTCAGCCATTCCTTCATAGATGCACGCTGGTATCATTCTGTCTCAGAACATCGTCGACTATGCGCCTCTTTTCTCAGAGATATCAGATGCATACTTTGAGCGAAAATTGTACGCTGAGGCTAGACCTATCTACGAAATGCTTGGCGCAGATGCTAGCGTAAGTCATATTATAGTACTCGTATTCATATTATTTCTTTAGACGCCCATGTTTGTAGACGAGCAGCATGCATGTACTCATGCGTGCTGCGGAGTGCCGAAGAAACTTGGGAGATATACGGGACGCAGCGGAGGTTTACGAACACAGTAAGCTTAGATCTTACTTCCTGTCATTTTCAGTTATCTGATCATATCATCAAGTTATCGTCACTGATCCGACTAATAACGAGGCCAAGATGAAACTTGCCGAAATCTATGAAGTCACCAGCCAACCAAGGAAGGCGCTTGAGCTTGTATACCAAGGTAAGTTGCGCGGAGTGCATTGTTTCGAGGAGAGTTGAGTATCATTCTCCCTCTTAGTAATGGACGCTCGTAGAAGGAAAACTGGTGTTGCGCAAACCGATCCTTCGCAGCAGACCTCTTCTGATCCCGATGCTCTCACACTTTTCGCTGAGACTAAGCGCGCGAAGTCGACGGCAAGGCGGTCCCAGGCAACACTTTCACGGGAGCAACTCGTCGAACTCGAGCACAAAAAGGAGGAAGAGGCTTCAGCATGGTATACTCTTGTGAAACAGACATGGAACGATATGTTAAAGGGCGAAGCAGAGGCTGAGAATGACTGGCTCATTCATGCAGAGAAATTGGTTGAGATGTTTAGGGAGACACGCAATCTTTTCCCTTCGAGAGGCGTATGCGAGCTTTCCTACAACTTGTTATATGAAAACGTCAATTTATGGCATCTTCGAAACAGGCTCGGCCGTTTAGCGGCATGATACGCCCTTCGAGGCAGAAACAGTCCGCCGAAAAATCTCCAGAAACAGAGGAAGCCGAAGAAGAAAATATGGCGTCCCGTCTGGAGCTGGAGCTAGGTGAGTTGCACTTCTGAGTTGAAGTTTATTGTACGTTCATGATGATCACAAGAACATGAAAGTCAAACTAAGAAAATATCATCGGCACAAAGAGTTGAAGTATATCACTTTCGTGGTATCCATTTCTCTGAATGGCTTGCTCTTATCATGGAGGTGAGCCCACTGACATCATATGCAGGAATGGTCGTTCTGATGATTCTGAACTCTTGGGATAGTACGCATTTCTCCTCACTAGACGTGACCAATTTGATGCTGCTGAAGACATGCTACGCCACCTGCTCTTGTCACTGGTATATCAGCGTCAAGGATACCAAGATACACTTCGTCTGACCCTTGCAAGTTCGTATCTGAGACCAAACAATATTTATCCCAATGTCTAATTTATGCTTTTGTGTGGCTAGCCTGTGCAATGCGTCAGCGCAAGTATGCGATCGTGCTGGAGTCATGCCGCAAGCTTATATTGACATATCAATTTAACAACGAGCCTGTGCGCATTTTCCTTGCTGCACTTGCAAGTGGGCTCGCACAGACAGATCAGGTGATCAACACGAGCTTCCAGAAATTTCTTCTGCGTGAGATGCGTATCGGCGTCGCTGCAGTTGAAGGGAACGTGCAGTGGGTAAACCACGTCCGTCGGTACGCGCTGAGTAGTATCGTTTCAGAGAAACAAGATGCGGAAGAGCCTGAGGAGGCGGGTGCCGACAATACTGGAGGAGATAGCGAGCAGGCAAGGGAGATCTTCAAAGAGATTACTGCGAAGCCTACCAAATACAATCCAGTGCTGCCGACGCTGTACGGGCAAAGCTTGATAATGGCCAAAAGCTACCAGAGCGCCATCTGTGTGTACTTCCTTTGAATAGGACAATGTTCCAAGTAGACTGATATATCGTAGTCTATCTCTTACACGCTTTAGACTATTTCCCCAACGACCCACTGATTTGCTTGACTCTAGCTGTGACTTCGCTGGGTCGTGCTATGCAACGTCAATCAGACAACAGGAATTACTTGGTCACTCAGGTAGACAAATTTGACCCAAATAGTGTTGCTCGTTGTCCAGTACTGATTCATTACAGGCTATGGGGTTTATGACAAAATACAGAACTATAAGGGGCCCGACATATGACGCCCCCCGAGCAGATGAGATAGAATATAATTTTGGCCGGGCTTTCCACCAAATAGGTATTGTGTTCAATACGTAATTACCTTTGCCTCTTTTTATAAGCTCAATCATCGACAGGCCTATTTTCATATGCTGTAAAGCACTACGAGCACGCGTTAAATATTATCGACAAACGCCAGAAAATAAACGAAAATGTATGCTTTTTCTTGCTATGTGACATTGGTTTGATGTACACTGGATGGCTGTACTGAAACAACCCTGCAGGGCTTCGGTGTCGCAAGAGAGACAGCATATAACTTATCCTTAATTTATATCGTGATGGGCGCTCCTACACTGGCGCAAAACGTAACCCGCCGCTGGTTGTCACTCTAGTAGAGTGAGGGGAGGCAATCCCTGCACAAAAAAGTGTAATTGCTTTGTTGCTTTGTGAACTGTGAACTGCTTGGGCTGCTTGTTCTTAACTCAACACAAGAGTCCATATCTTCTTTTTTTTTCAAATCTTAAAGTGCAGCATGAAGTCTTGGACAGCAGCATATATGGATGCACATGACTTGTGTTAGTTGAGCTCATACTATTTTTATCATGTCCAACTGCCACATATTGAATTCAGAAAACTATTTGGTACTTTTATTATTATTGAATCTCAGCCAACAATTTGGCAGATGAACAAACAAGTACAATGGTACACTTTTATTGCAGGCCTCTCACACTCACTGAGACTCAGTCTTTCCGTCTCAGTCCGTGTCATATTTCCGGCTTCTTCTCATTTTTGCCACGGACGGATTTCTGTTCCGCCGGTTCTATACCCAGCCTGCTCGGCCGCGCGGCTTAGTTTGTCTTTTGTTAGATAACTAGTAGGTGGGAAAATACGAAATGGCGTATGCTCTCGTCAGCCAACTTTGAGCACTTTCCCACCCGCCAACAGTTAGCTAAATTAAGTCGTGCAGCCGAGCAGGCTCTTAGAACTCGGCTATGAACAGCATTTCCAAGTTTGCCATTTTTTCTCTTCGCATTTTCGCATCCATCATCGCGAATGATCAAAATTGCATGTGCATCCTTCTATGATTGCACTGAGTCGATCACGAGATCGGGAGATTCGTTGATGCCCGAATGATGTGATCGACAACTATCAAGTTAGTTTAGATCATATCTCGAGATCATCGCAGTTGCTTGCTCGTCCTCCACACGAGTCATCCCGGTATGATCTACCGCATATGCGGTCACAATGCGCTTGGAGTCCTATACTTCAAAGATCACGATTGTGGAGGTGAAAACATCCGTTTTTATTGTCCGATAGATACCGTATAAGCATTGCGGTATGTAGAGTTATGTATCAAACAGAAGAACATCTAAGATGAAACGTCATGCAACTGCAAACCTCGAATTAGCACGTATGCGGGCACCATATTTGTAGAATATAAATCTAAAATAGACAGTCNAAAAAATAATATAATTTCTCCAGCTTGCAGAATGACGAAGACTACTTACGGCAATGGCGCCATCAACGCGGTCAAACCCGCCAGCAGGGCTGTTGCACCAACAGTACCGAGACGGTTGTACATCTGGCCAGCGAAGAGCGGGAACACCGCGGCAAATGAACTACGCAAAGCGCTATTCGCGGCCATAGCACTTGCGGCGATCGGACGGTATGCAGTAACGAGGTAGGTAAAGGTTGCAGTGAACACGTAAATGATGCCGAGTCCAAATGGCACCGAGCCCAGCTCTGGAACGATCCACGGTACGCCCGGGAACGTCGTAAATGCAATCCAGAACAGGCCCAAGGAGACGAGCACACCACCTGGCATGCCCATCATGAGGCGTAGCTCTGGTGGAGGGTTCCCTTCGTACTTCATTGCCTCACGCTGGTGTAGTCTTTCAAAAAACATGTTAAAAGTTACTGTTCCACTTTCACCAGGAGTTATATAGATGCGAACCTATTCCAAAAGGGTTGAGAGATGGTACCAATTACCAGACCGATGCCGATGCCCAGGAAGCTAACACCTGTCATCTGCACATTGAAACCGTGCTTCTCGCCGAAAATGATTGGAAATGCCTGAAAAGCGAGGTACAAGATACCAAGGACAAGTGCATTCCACAGATCCAGCAAGAGCGCCATTCTATCAAAAAAAAGGAGCTCTGCAAGTTCACGCGATGAGAATCAGACGAGACTGAACGTGTTACCCCACGAGATGTTGTGAGAAAAACCGTACCGAAAGGTCTATAACAACTGACAGTAATGGCATGGAAAATACCTTTTTGCTGAACTTCGAGAGGTGCGTAAACTTCCATTCGTTCGTGCTTCCGGATTCTAATGTCGATTCAATCAGACAAAAACCTTGACAAGTACATGTTGGTGGATGAATCGTTACTTTTGAGCTTTGCGTTTCAAGATTGCTGGTACGAAGGTCTCGGGAATAAACTATAATAAAACAGTCAGTTTGGAAAGGATGAACGAAGGCATAGGAGAGAATAAAAGGCGCACCAGAATTAAAGCCACTAACTCTACAAATGCCCATATTATTTGTACTCGATATGTCCATCTCCAATTTAAATTCTGGTTGATAAAGCTATTTCCAGACGTGAATTTTTATGGTTTACAAACTGACGTCACACACATGCCGCTTACCCTGAGAATAGAGGTCCGACTACTGGGCCAAGGAAGGGAGACGCTGTGTAGACAGCCATGGGACTTTTCAGCCAGAAATATCAGTAAACGAATTTAGAAGAACAAAATAGTTTAGAACGAACTTTGCTACCGATTCGTTAGAGAATAAATCGCCCACACTGCCGCCTGCCACACTTAGAAATGCTGACCCAGCAAACCCCCCAATAAAGCGAAAAATCAGGAAGACAGCTGAAAGTAGTCAACCGTTCGAGAGATAAAATATGAAGCCAGTAAGTAGCACATACTGATGTTTGGAGCAAATGCGACTGGAAAAGAGAAAACGAAGAAGAGAAAATAAGACACCCAGTACACCGGATTTCTCCCATAAAATTCAGACAATGGGCCCAGAAGTAGGGGTCCGCATCCAAGGCCTTCAACATAGAGACTTATCCCAAGGATAGTCACCTCCTTTGAAACGTGAAAATCGAGTGATTCGCCGGATTCTGCAGATGCAGCCTACGAGGAGGAAGTTAAGTGAACAGATAGTATTTAGAAAAACTGGGTAGATACGCACTATTGACGACGTACAAGTCGCACAAAGTGCCGCGGATGATATGATAAGCACGACAACCCACTTGCGCAGCAGGGGCATATTCTTGGGATCGTCTTCAGGTTCGAGCGTGACTAGAGTCAATTTTTCCAACGCATTCTCGTCACCAGCAATTGCTTGTGCGCATCCAATTTTTCCTTTTCCTATCATACCTTCCTCCATGGCCGACCTTTGAGTACCGTTCGCAGTAGCTGTGTCGTCGCCGTCAAATGTGCTTAATGCTCTGGAGGACATCCCTTACGAGTCTTGAGACCAGAAAGTTGGGTTTTGGAAAGAACAAAGACTTGAGTGGGTGTGGTACGCAAGCAGGCGTGACAAAAGTTGCCAGTGTCAGGGATAGCCAGAGAACATAGTAGTGGACGCTCGAAGCTAAAGAACGGGCGACGCGGAGAGGCCGTGGTCTAATTTCTAAATAAGGTAACCAGGTCATACATACATGAGTCAGCACTATGTGTCCCGGAATAAGTATAATATAATAGAATAAAATAGAAAATGTTATGTCATTCCTGCAAAGAGACTTTAAATCGCGTGGTACCAGCCTCCGACCTCCGATTCACAGTCAATTTGATATTCCAATTTTATTCTGGTACATACTTTGTGCTAATGAACATGAATGTTTTCTCGGAAGTAAAATAAAAGGAATTCGGATACGGGGAGTCGAACCCCGCGCTGCCGCGTTGCACAATTGTGAGAGGCGGCAATGTTAGCCGATACACCATATCCGACTTTACAATAGTAGTCGTCTTTGTATCTTGATTATTATAAGCACAATAGATTCTCTCGAGGTGTCGTTCGTACAAAGCAAAGCGACTCCTTGTTCTCTTCACAGGCGCTAAGCGTGACACTTGCACAACTGCGTGAACTGGAGACTAGCATGTATCGGCAGACCCAGTCCCCGAACGAATCCACATCAAAAGTTCAGGCTCCATCCAGATTCCAAAGTTTTAACTGACCGGCGTTTAGTACAGTCAAATTTCAGTAAAAGCATGGGAGATTATCACAAATCCCTGGCAGAGATCATTGTCAGTAGTCATTATGGCTCAACATTCACGTCTGCTCCGTATCTCAATCCCATCATTCAACTCACTCACTTTTCCAGTTAAAATAGACAGAATCTGGTGGGCTATTTCCGATGAGAACAAATATCATGCAGTTTTGTCCACAAATTAATCATAAAGCCTTTTGCTATCGCCTATTTTTAATTTTAGTAATGCTTCCCTCTCAGCATCTGAAGGCTGTGAATGAAGGAAAATTCCCCGCGCTGGGAGTTGTTCTACCGACTCATCTTTCTACTTGATGTTCTTCATCTCTGGGATCTCATCAACCACCGTAGCTTTACTGTCTGTCCCACAGTATAAGGGAAGCAGAAATCCTCAAGGAAGGGGTGTTAGGAGGGAGGTCAGAAACTCAGTCTGCTCTCGTCCAGAATTCTTATGGGGTTTGCAGTCCCTTCTTATTCATTTTACCATCTCCGTCGTACCCCAATAGTTAGGCCAGGCTAGTAGACTTGCGGAGAAGGTGAGGGCCTAAATTTGTATGTCTTCCAGGAATCGATGGAATGGCGTTGCCTGATGTGCGCTCCCCAAAGAACCTCTTGTTTGGTATTTCAATCTCGCAGACTAATGACGCTATCGTAACAAAAGAGAGACGACCACCGTCTCGTCAGATGCAGCCACCTTTCCATACGCATATGAGGCATTGCCGCGGTTTCCAGGTTGTTCGCCGAAGCAGAACAGTCCGTGAAAAAATACCAGGTCGCTCAGGCTCTAGCGTGCATCCCCTTTAGACTCTCCTTCTAAATCCTCCCGCGCGATCGCGCGCATGACCCATGCAATGTAATCTATCGCACGTAGGAAGGTCATTCGCGCTGGCATAATGCTTCCCGGCGTAAAGGCAAGAACCACGCTCGAAAATCCACACTCTCTTGGACGCCCTTCTGATNCCCCCCTTATCTTTAGGATGCCTGGTAAGCGTTGACAATTGACACGGAATGCTTTGGATTCCCCATCGCCGCAGTGACACCAAACTGGATTTTCAGCCACATTTAGTTACCATTTCCCGTCATCAGGATGATGGATCAGGTAAGCCGCGGGCGAAAAAAACAAACGGAATTTAAATCAAAATAATGCATGAATGGTTTCTCTCAGCAGATAAGGGATTTCGTGGATGAGCAGCAGCACGCGCAGTCCGGAGACCTAAAAATTACCGACGCTGATACTCATCGCCTGGACTCTTCCGAGTAGCCCGGATAGCCCCCAGGGTCGCAAAAGGTCGGCCATGAGAGGAGCATACCAGGGTAAGTTATGTACCGGTCGAACGGTACTTCGTACTTCGGCAGACACCTGATCGATTCATTGCGACCATTGCAACATTCTCAGTCAGTAACAATTGCTATAAAGTCTCTCACATTTTATTTTTTTCAAGTCATACATTAGCAAGGCTTAAGACAATAGGCGCTCAATATTTCAATGCAATCGTCAGCAGTGTATGTACTTGACAGCCATTTAATGGGCTGTGCACTTGCAGACTTATGCACATATTTTCTTCACAGGCCTCGCGGTGACGCGCTTAATTCACATTGGAGTTTTAGAATTTTTGTCATAAGGTAGGCAACTAAATCTTCTTCTAAGGAAACTAGGATCGTTGTCTGAACTAAATCAAAGATGTTCCAGCATAATGAAAACTTACCGCATGGCCGTGCAGAACGGCCCCGAAAGTAGATGCAGGCCTTAAGGATCTAATTTTTCCCGTTGAATCTTAGCAAGCCACTAAGCACAGCGCTCATTCTAGGCAGTCATATTTATTCAATACAGAAGCAGGCGTAGCGTTTCCGGATCGTGCGATCTCAGACCATGCTCGATAACTTCTGTCTATCTGTGCCCGCCGGGAAATGGTCCTTGGGATTTATGAATTTAGCTCGCGCGGTCTCCTGGTGCCTTCCGAGTCCGCATGATGCATGATTTGGAATGGTCACAAACACGAGACCCCATCTCAATTTGAGATGTGAGAACGTACATTCGTTTAGTCTCTAGTCGATGATGAACCGGAAAGCAAATATGCGGGACGGTATTCATATAAGGCGCCTAAAGGAGTTTTAGATGCGCCAATGATCATATTCAAACACTTCTTGAGTCTCTTCATATTCTATCAGACAGCTTTCTGACCGGCCGTTGGGAAATTTGTATAGGGTCTATCCGAGTTTGTGTGCTCGTGGACAGACAGATGACAACAAGCCGTGTGTCCTTGTCTCATTTCAGAGCCATCCCTTCGATTTTGCAGCGGCCACAAGAGAAGTACCCGCTGAATGTCGCGCAGATATCCGTCGCCTCTTTTCTGAGCAGATCAGTCTACTCTGCATGATCCTCTCAACGATCTTGCTACTCTGAATTTGAAATATCTCTTTCGCGGAATAATCAAGCTTCTGGTGTTCGGCGCAGCATTCCTGGAGGTGTTTTCCAACACGCAAGCTCGCGAGTCTATAGGTAAAGGGTAAGGAAGCGCTTACGTTTCACTTTATGAAAATGTTGAGCGCGGGCTCGTACGGATACAATGTTTAAATTCTCAAACAAGCTTAGTATATGTATCGAACAACGTACCGACACCGAGGCGGACGTCTTGCACGACAATATCGGCTCTCGAGATTGGTTCCTCGGACCTGAGACTGAAGATGTAATCGGCTATTCAAAGACCTGGCACCTGCCTGAATACACAATCTATTAGATTCGGCTTTCAATTCATTCATTCTGCGCTCAACTCTTTCAAACACAACCATATCCGAGATTTCCAGCCCGGCAACTGTAGTTACTTTGGGATTTGATCTTTCTGACCTGTCTTTAGGTTTGCCTCGTCCATCGCATTTACTCTTCGTCACGGCTCAACATTTCATTATCGCTGACCTAAACGAAGAAGACCGCCATTTTGCCGGTCTTCTCCCGGCGGACGTCACNAAAAAAGGCAATTCTTCTGGTCTTCAATTCGCGCTGTCAAGTGGTGCCAAAGCCAAAGAAGCTTGTTGTGTATAATTCAAAAATCAGATGAAGCCCGTGCCGCATTTTCAAGCATCGTTGGCCCAGCTGGAAACAATAATTAAACAATAAACAATAAACTAAAAGTTTTTNAAAAAAAGTGTATGAAAGGAAAAACGTAAGCCATACGAAGAATACGAGTATTGTTGAGAATCGTATCATTACTAGAATCACATCAATCTGAGGAACTCAGCTCAGAGCTTCAGGGCAAAGATCCGAGGTCAGGACAATGTCGATGGCTGATGCGCCCCCTAAAATCTCAAATTTTATCAGCTTCAAGCCATCAAAGGCCTCCGGGGTCATTAAATATTCCATCAAAAGNTTTTTTTTTTTTTTTCGCCAAATGAGCTTTGAAACAATTCGTGGTCCGGCGATCTGTGCTGGCGCCGAAGATTGAAGATTGTCTCCTCGGGTCAACTTGTTGTCGTAAGCCTTTTTTTTTTCCCGCTCTACTCGAGAGGGCGTACCGACTGAAATCAAGTAGTCTACCGTCTCCAATCAACCCTGAAGGCCCGAGCCCGAGCTACGAATAACGCCTGCGTTGCACAAGCATGAGTGATGGGACATTTGTCGCGTTGGCGCCTCGACGAGACAGCATACGCGTGATCTCAGGCGCTCATCACGTCACGTCTAGAAAAATTTCAAGTAGACAATTTAATTTAATTAAAGGGGGGATTCGTTCACTTGTCTCAGGCTGGAGTCTTCATGAAAATAAAACTCAGATTCAGTCGGAGCGTAGCGTGATATCTTTTACTGAACCGAGATCGGGTTCTCACAGCTTTACGGGTAAAGCACGGACACATTGTGCTATCGCAACTCTTGCTCTCTTGATGCTCGTCGTTGGAGCTCACGAAGTCCAGTCGTCGACAACGCGGATCATTTATCAATGCTACAGACATTCGAACCTGCAATGTTGCCACGCTCGCGCACTCTAAGATACAGTTTGTAATATATACCTCCGCGGTGAACAAAGAAAAAAAAAACAGTCGAGTACTGCAGTGTATCCACGCCAGGGGGGGAGTACTCAGAACTGCAAACAGTCGGCGTTAGCACTCCCTCTTGAGAAAGGAAACTCCGCGCCCCAGCCCTCCACCTCCGCCCGGCAATCCGCCAGTGCAGCGCGTAGCTTGCGT
>SGPK01000352.1:0-26621 GCA_004802695.1 Phellinidium pouzarii
GAATCAGCAATGGCCTCGCCAGACAGACTAAGAAAGTAGAGTAGAGCGTACCCGGACAGGCAGATTGCGCGTGACCTTTAACCTGTCATCGACGCGCTTGACAAAATCGGGCAGAGCACCGGTCCACATCGCAATTTTGTTCAATGATTCATCCTCGGCTTGGAAGACACCTCGCTTGTTGACGGTGATGATGATATGCTTGAACATGTCCTTCATTTCTTCTTCTTTTTCTTCCGCTTCTTCGTCTGCGTTGGATGGTTCTCCTGTTTAGAGCAAATATTATTTGAGCATCAAGACATGATCTNAAAAAGAACNAAAAGACTTGGACTGACTGATGATTATGTGGACTGAATTCTTGGTGAGTCGGTCGGGGAAGACGTCGCAAAGTTCGTCGGAAGGTGTCATATCCTCATCGAGTTTATGATCATTCTTGATATACGCCGCCAACCTTTCCTTGAAAACCGCATTATTTTTTGAGGGGATTTCAACGTTCCACAAGCGCAGATCGAACGCAGGAAGGTGGTCGAAGATATCCTTGGTCTCTGCTTTGATTACTTTCTTCAGTTTATCGACGGACTTGGTATTGTCTATTTCAACCGAAAACACCCTTTTGTGAGAGGGTTCATCGTTTCTACGATAGATATAGCAGAAAAGTGTAATGATTTTTCCCGACATGGTGGTACGAATATGAGTGTGAGTGTGAGGGGTGTGGTAGAATGCAGAATGGCAGGAGAGTGCAGCCGCAATTTAAGCAATTCGCACCGTGAACAGAATGTCACATGACCGTGACGCAAAATCGGATCGGTGGCTTTATTTCGTTTGTCCGCAACCACAACCGCAACCGCATCGAGAATTGAGCAACGTATTGATTGTATTATTATCCATTGTCTCCCAGACGCTTATCTGCACATATTCCTTAGCGGCTTGAAGATTGAACCCTAGATGTGCTCGCGTACCCCTTCTTCTCATAATTCTCGGCCATTTTCATCCTTCTGTCTACGACCGATCGAAGGTTCGTGGTCGCGCTCTGATCCATGGTCAGTGGCACAATAAAAACTTTATAAAATTTACAGCATCAGCCGCGTGTTTTATTCGTTACCCTGATTTATTTGGAAATCATGTCACACGAGGTTGGCTTTTGTGGCTTGTGTGGCTTGTGGAAGGTTACAGCTTCTTTTTCAAGTTCTTTTTTTCCTTCTTCTTTTCTTACTCAAACTAGAAATCAGCAGAACAATCATTCCTAATGTTCTGAAAGGCCAGGCTGAGTCGGGTCAGGGTGATTGTTGATTTCGGACATTCGGACAGACCCACGACCTGATCGAGCGGGTCAAGTTGGGTCAGGTCAATTTGGATCAGGTCTGAGCTGACCCGGGCTGACCCACCCGCATACAAAAACTAAACCCAGTAAAAGTTCTTTTCCGACGCAAAATTTACCGATTTTAGTTCCCCCGACTAGTTATGGACGAGCAGACTTAAAAGGTCTGTATCGTCTCATTCTTTCTTCCTCCATTTGGGAATATGGTGAGATGGCCGAGCGGTCCAAGGCGCTAGACTAAGGATCTAGTCCGAAAGGGCGTGGGTTCGAATCCCACTCTCATCAATTGTTTTGAGTTTCGCTGTAGAGAGTTTTACTGTTTTGATTAGTGCTTTAAAGCGTCGGTTCGCATCCTGCCCACGACTTAATTTGATGACAGGCGACGTCATGGAGCGTCGTTCGTTGGTGAGATCATAATTGACGGCGATTGTGGTTGAACCAAAGTATTAATATTCATCCCGCTAAAATCCTCAAATATTCCTTCACTTTATTACAGCAACACCCCTCTCTCGTCGACTTTCAAGTTATTGCCAGTGTACACCCACATCCGAGTCATGTCTTCAAACAGCGCGGACTTGGACCTGCGCTCGATCCACCCTGGTGGTAAGTGTCCAAGCTTAAGTGCCAGTGCTTATTGGCACTTACTAGTAGCACCCCCTTGTACATGTACTCAGGGCCTCCGCGCCAGCCTAACATGACCGGCGAGCGCGACGAGCTCATCACCAACCCAGAGGGTGTCCCGACATTCTACCAAGACCGCGTCGTGGACAAAGACCCGTACGCAGAACCGACGACTGCCTCAGACACACTCACTGGCGCAACCTCTGCGGACGTGCATGATGGCTACGGCCACCCAGGTCAGGGACAGACAAGCGCAGAACTTCACCACGACGGGCAGAAGGGGCGTAAGAAACAAGAGGTCGGCGTTGACCAGTGGGGTACACAGCGCCCAGAGAATATGAAGGCCCACGTCGATGAACGGAAGAGGCACTTCCAAAGCTGAAACTTCTCGGGGCAAGGTAAATTACTTGGACTATAAAATCTCTTTGTATTCAATACATGGCCCTGACACATACTCTGAATAGAAAATAAACCATACTCAAGCATTGTAAATAAAATAACATCGGGTCAATGTATACAACATTGTTCGATTGAAATCATACGCATACAGTTTGGCCACATTCAACAAGACTCCCCTCCGCAAGAAATGCTCACGGTTCTTTAGGCAATAATCGGTACAATACAACAAGCAGTATCTTAGTATTCTCCACCCAATCAATGTTTGTTTTAACCCACACACAAAAGAAAAATGCACGCCCACAAGTCCCATTCATTGGACGCTCATAAGACTACCAACAAAGGTCATGATCTGCATGACGTCAGAACGTGAGAAATTTTAGAAAACTGAAAAATGCAAAAGAAAAATAAAAAAAATAAAAAACACGTACCAGCCGTGGGCGGACATCGACAATGTCCTCCGGGACCAAGAATATAGTCGCGTTCATCTTACGCGCAATCGATATGGCGAGCTTCGCATTCTGTCTGCGCTCCTCGTAGTCCCCAGTGTCGCTCACATTCGAAACCATCAACGGGTCGACGATGCCAGGGCGAAGACCCTCGAGGAGGCTGAGGACGAAGACACCTGTCGTGAGCGATGGATCCTTGAATGAACGGATCGATCGCGCGCCCAAGGTACCCTTTGCAGCTGTCGTATTCGCCCACTTGACCATCTCGGTATCAGAGATGGCCCCACCCTTGCCGGTTTTGGAAAGCGACGTGAGCGTCTGCGTGATGTTCATGCGCATAAGCTGCCAGACGAGACCAAGCACAAGTGTCTTGCGGCCATCGACAAGGTCTGCACCCTGGATACCGACAAGGTGCATGTTATTCTGCTTGCCGAGGTCAACAGCGTAATTCGTATTTTCGACGGACTTGAAACGCGACAGCTTCGGCGCCGTGTCCTCAAGATCTGCACCCTCTTCGTCGTCCATTGCGCGCTGGACGGCACCCAGCCGACTGCCAGTTGGCTTGCTGACGCGGCGCCAGATGACACTGCCCGGGAGGACCTTATCGAAGGCCTGAAGGATGACGAGGCCGTCTTTGAGGTTCTCGAACAGGTTGTGTACAGCGGGCTCAACGCCCAGAGAGTTGAGCCAGAGGGTAAATACGCGTGCCTCGCGTTCACCTTCGGCGTCAAAGTCCTCGACCACACCATAATCCTTTGCCTCTGCCTCATCGAGCGGCTCGAGACCAGGCCAGGTGTTGAAGAGATTCGCGGTAAAAGCAAGGTTCAGGCGCGGATTCCCGGCAACAAGCGAGGATGGCGTAAGGTACTTGCGACAACCAATAAGGTCCGCATTCTGAAGCACCTGCTCTGCGCGCTCCTTGAGATCGGAGGTTTGGAGCGGCGCGCGTGAGCACTCATCGGGCTTGAGTTGGTTCAGAAGAACGGTGTAATTCTCGCCATCGGCAACGTCCCTGCTGAAGTTGTTTACCCTCCTGTGCCAACCTGCATGTTTAAGATGGTAGTTAAACCACCGCAGGAGTATCTGGTCTGGAGTCAGCTTGAGCAGATCCTCGATCGTCTCGCCGTCTTCGCATAGTCGATAGAGTTCGGGATGGAGTTTGATATCGACATTGGCAAGAAGACCCTTGCGGATGATCTGCCAGATGAGGCCAAGAATTAAATGCTCTCTGCCTTCTGCGAGATCCGATGAGCCAATATTGACGACAGAGCAACCGATACCCTTCGCGGAAGTGATGACGATATTGTTATTTTCCGTGATTTGGAATGCATTGAGTGGCTTATGGGCATGGGGCTTGTTGAGAACACGAGTATCGATGGTGTCGGGAACGGAATCATTGATGAGTTTACACAGAATGAGACCGTCGCGGCATTCGTCAAAGATCTGCATGGTGTCTGTCGGAATGGGTAAACGCGACCCGACATCAGCGTCGCCTTCCAGCACCTGTAAAATGTTTTAGACACAAATTGCTTAGAAATACTAGAATTCTCGTACACTGTTGAGGTGATGTGTGAACTCGCGCCGCTCATCCTCGTTTATTGTATGGCTGACGTTCGCGTTGGAGCCCTTCACGGTGACCTTGCCAGCTCTCGTAGGCAACACCGATGCAGTCGTCTGCTTCTTGAGTTTTGAGATGAGCTATGAAAGAAGAGTAAGTATGTAAGAGTTGAGGAACAGCAATTACTCCTTTTTGACATACATCGACCCAGTCCTCCAGCTCGACTTTGCCACTTGCATCGACGCTGACTTCCTTCAGCGTCTCACGTACTCGATCGTAGGATTCGCCACTCTGCTGTAGAGCTGTGATAGCGGCCGCCTTATCTATCCGTCCTGGATCATCTGTCGGAATCGCGCTGCGACGCGAGGATGATCGTCAGCTTCGACGCGCATATATCGGTGAAGGAGGAGCACGCACTTGAAGCGATTGATGAGGTCGAACATCTCCTCCTGCGTAACCTCCGGGTACTTCTTCTGTAATCTTATGGCCTGCATGGTCGGCGATGCGATGGGTGGTGGTGGCGAGGTGGAGAGTTGGAGGGGAAGAGAAACGCTGTTTCGCCATTTTGGAGTCGGTCTGCGCGGCGCAGTCGGAGGCGGTGCTGACGTAACGTTAATGGACGATTGTCGAGCGTGGAATGTCGCGATTTGTGCTTTCACGCTCATCTCGAAATAAACTTGTACTTGGACAACAAAGAATGTTCAACTTGGTGTCTTGTATATATACTGGGGAAGCGTGTTGGCCTGCGGGATACTGCGCGTTTTACCTCTTTTTACTCCATACGCACGCCCTCCTCATGGCTCGCCTCTTCTATGACCAAGGTATCAAGAAGTCTTAGCTGGACTCTGGACTTTCTCCGGACATTCATTACTTCTTGTCGTCGCGTATCAGCTCGATTGACTCGCGAGAAGTTGGGATGCTTTTTTTTTTTTCAATATACCGTACTCGAAAAAAACGCGCCCATTGTTTCCCAGACTCAGCAGACTCAGAGGCGTTGTGTGCGTGTTTCATTAATGTATGTCAATGCGTACGTGCGGCGCGTCTTCCGGCCTCGGGTGCCATTAATATAATATTTTGCAATTTGCTTCATACTTCCGACAAAAAAAAAAAAAAAAAAAAGCCGTCTAGAAGCGAATGTGTTTGTATAGCTAAAGTACCACGCAAAGCTGTTGACGTCGAAGCTTGACAGCCGGACAAAAATATTAATATTAGTTGCCGTGGAGGGTGACTCCAAGAGTGAGCCCCATTTTCCGTAACACGAAGGATACAATGTGCTTTTATTCACTTTGTCATCTACATAGGTTTAAGAATTCATGAGGAATGGGTATGGGCTGCGACCTCACAGGATAAGGCTGTGGGCGAAGATAACCCGTCAAAAAACATGTAATTATCCCAGCGCACGCTCTGCGCTTGTTCCTCGTTTCGGGACCGAGTCTTAATTACGTTGGTGTGTAAAAATATTGTTGACGCTGTGCTTGTTCAACTTTGATCATCTAAATTNAAAAAACGATCAAAGAGGCTTGTTGATGTAGATATACATTACATATATAAAGAAGTAGAGCAAGAGTTATTTTGTTACATACTCAACATAGATGTCGTTTAAATACTCCACAGTACGACTATATTGAATGCGCAATAGGAAAAATCAAATTCAAAAAAGAGAAGAGAATGGTCTAAGGGATTTCCTTCTTTTTCTATTGCATTGCTACATCTTCCATCCCAATCACACTCGTTTCCATCCTCGCAGCCATACTTCCTCGCGACTGATCGGATTGCGCGTTAGAATGGCTCAGAGAGTGTTGTGTAGCCACAGCTATCTCTTTTTCTTCGGATCCTACCGTCAGATTTGCGATGTATTCATCTACCCACGTGCTATTTTCGTCAAGTTCGTCAAATTCGTCGAAGTTTGGTTCATCAAAATCATCAGGAGGCGAAAGATCCTCCTCTTGCTGAATCTGAGAGGTCCGAGTGACAGTAGCCGGGGACTGAACGTGTCTTTCCCATTCTTCAGCATCTTCCATGTCCGGGTCGAAAGACGATCCAACGTCTAGCTCATATGAAAGTGCATATGTGTGCGCAAGCTTGCGTTTTTCGTTAGTAACAATGCGTTGGAATAGCTGGTGGAAAAATCAGAAATTTAAGTGCGATTATTGATTTGAATCATCTTTGTGGGTAATGCATACTTCATCGTCAAATCCGTCATCATCATCTCTTATGTCTTCATCGTCCATGTCCATTTCCACATCAAATCCATCACTGCTAATATCGGATGCCGCAGACCTTCGGCGCAGTACTCCTTTCTCACGTGCAAGCCGTGCGCGCTCAAAACACTTCGCCTTGAAACGCTCGCGCAGGAAGACCGTCTGGTTTGTCTCAGATGCCGGCTGAGCATGCGGAGTGCTCAGACTGAAAGGAATAGGAGCAATTCGACGTGCAGATCGTACCGGGCTACCGATAGCTCTGTTTGATGGACCTGCGGTACGTGATTTATATTGACTGCGACGCCGTGTCTGTGCCTCGACCACTGGTGATATAGGTCCTGGTGACGACGAGGGCGATAGAACTAACGGCGCAAGGGGAGACGATTTCGTTGGGCGATAATCATGCGAAAACGTCAGAAAGCGACCAGGTGATGGCGTGTGAGGAAAGAATGATGCTGCGTTCGCCATGGCGGCGAGTCAAGAAGAGAGTTGAGAGTTGACGCGAAGCGAAGGGCGCGTGACGTTACATAATAATTACGTGATCGACACGTTAGTCACATCAAATGCTGTCACTTTTTCTAGATAATATTACCGTTTGCCGTTTGGAATGTTTCATTTTCGCAAGGCCTTGGGAGCAGGACTGCAGGCAGGACTGCAAGCTGGATTGGAACTGGAAGTTTCATAATTTTCTGACGCCCTTTATGATGATGTGGATGGATTTTGCTGATTCTTCTGCCCTGGCTCCTAGTCGGCCATCAGCATCAGTCTGGACAGTTCCCATCGAATCGCTTTCCCCATCGGCATGGCCTTCACCTTGCTTCAAATACTCTGAGACATGCCTGCCTGTCTGATGTGCCTGCTTCCCCCCTTCTCTCTCCCTAGGCCAACGCAACTCTGTACTCTCTGGACAACTGTGACCTCTCACGTCTACTAGACGATCTCAGTATCCAATACCCGGGCACTCCGGGGAAGACTTGGTGAATTATTTGTGGCGTAGCTTAGCGGTTTTGAGGGAGGTGGTATCTTTTTTATTTTATTTTTTGGCCTTGAGGTATGAACTTAATCTATATGATGTCTATTGTACTCAACCTCCGGCGTGAATGTCTTATGGATGGCATGGACATTGTTACAGGTCTACGTTCGTTCTCCCGCTCCTTTTACGACGTCTCCGCTTCGTGAAATATCCTCGAGTCTCATTGTCATGTTCCACTCGCAGCGTGATGCCGTACTACCGAGACGCAAACCTAGAAGGCGAACAGCGTCCGAGGGGTCGAATAATCTGCAGCCAACAGAGTTTTCGTCAGAAAATCGCCAGAGCACAAATTCTCAACGTCACTCGATGGACGTCGTTACGTCGGTGAAACGTGTGGTACTAAGGAACTACAGCGGAGAGACTATTCCAAGCTCGCGGTCGCTTGCACACAAGATCGCGTGCAGCGAAATCGAGGACATCAATGGCTTTTGGTCGCGCAGGCTTTCTTCATCTAAGCGCACCATCGTCCCGAAGCATCCTGACGTTACACCTTCTCCTACTAAATCTGTTAGAAATATCGACGACTCACTGTCGTTGTCTTCGCTCACTGCTCCTCCGAAATCTACTACCACCGCCACCGAGTCGGCATCTACAACTATTGCCAGTCCACGCTCGCCCTTTGATACAATCAAAGTCGAATCATTTTCACGCCCTCTACCATGCAAACTTACTCCATCTCAGTCCCAGAGCGTATCCCCGTCCCCGATCAGCCACACGATGCCTCCCGTTCTAAATCGCACTGTAGCGCTGTTTAAAGCACCCGTTCCGCGATCGTCGGATTCTCGGGGACGCACTGGAAACAATGCTCCGACCTTTTCGTCTTCTTCACCTCCTTCGCTTCCGCCCTTGTCTTTCTTGTCGAATCCTCCCTCATTCTTGCTTGAGCCCCCTCCACCTGTACCTTCGAAACGCCTCTCGCATAGAGTGATAAACGGGAAGGACAAGNAAACGCTTTCAGCACTTTGACATCAGCAAGCTTGTCGCTGCCTCAGATGGGACAGAGAAGGCTGACGCGGTAAAATTAAACGGAGCTACGGAGATGAATGCTGATATGAGCGTGATCCCTTCCACCAATCCCGTTCCAGTCTCGTCGCCTATTTACCAGGCGCGTGCCCATGCGAAGGCGTTGCAGAAGCAATTGTCGGAGCGCCGGAAGAAACGAAAGACGGGGCTCGCACAGATTGTTGTCGAGCTTGCAGTTGGTGCCGTCTCACAGCAGATGGAGTCAGAAGCAATACAGGCGGATGATGTGAAAGAGATACTGGCGCAGTTGCGAAGGATGAAGGCAGCGTAGGAGATAAAAATTGGTGTAAGGGGGGACATCCGATTTCACTGCTTGACACTATCGCGTTAGTTGGACACCATCTTTTCTCTAGAAGCAGTTGATTTCTCTTGAACTATTTTTATCGCGCCACCTATATCTCTCAAGAATTCATGCTTCATAACATTTTTTTCTTTGGATTTTTACTCCTACATGTTTTCATTTTCTGTAATATTGCTTTCTTCCTGCTCTTCTGTTATTGCAATCACCTGTGTATACACTTGTCTCGAATTCATTGGTCAGATACGTTCTTTCTCAACTTGAATNAAAAAATTAGTGAGCGTTGAATCTGTACTTGCCAGACACCACTATACTGGAAATCCGTTTCGCTGACGATCTATGATCGCTTGAACCTCAAGTTGAACCTGTTTAAAAAGCTTCATTCTCAACTAAATATCTACTTTTTGTAACACTTTTACTTTCGGAAATATCTATCCGAAAGTACCTGAGAAAGGATTCTGAGTTTTGACTAGGCCTCCGCCGACAGACCGATTCAAATAACTTATCTCGACCCTGCTTTACTATACCTTGGGTCCGGGATTCAAATCAAGTATACGGACATGTTGATATCGTACCTGCAGTATCGTCGGGCGTGGTTAGTAACTAGGATCTCTTATTGCATAAATCTCTGATCGGATACACAGCGAACAAAAGCAGCGCGAGCGAGCAACTCGAATCGCGCGCCTCCCAGAATCTTATCATATTTCTCTCGGAGACACGGATGTGAATATTCTAAATGCTCCGGTATCAACCACTGTCGCCAATGTGCAAGACGGTGCTTGGGTACCCATAGATGTTCTGCGTGCTTATGCGCGCAAAGCACTCGCTGCCCACGCGCAAACGAACTGTCTCACAGAAGTTATGCTTGAAGACGCCGAGAAGTGGGCAACTGCTATCGCGAGCAGTATGCTTGGAATGACAGGTCCGCTCGCAGGCATGCCTGTGAGTTTGAAGGACACAGTCGCCGTTGCTGGGTACGACGCATGTTTAGGGTATGCAGCATGGGTCGGCCATCGCGTGCAGCGAGACTCAGGACTCGTGCGCCTCTTGCGCGACGCTGGTGCCATCCCATTCGTCAAGACGGGTATCCCAACAACTCTTCTCTCCTTTGAAAGTGTTTCTGGAGTCTTCGGACGCGTGGTTAACCCGCACAACTCCGCGTACTCTCCCGGTGGATCCTCCGGCGGCGAGGCAGCCTTGCTTGCTCTGGGAGGATCAAGGATTGGTATCGGGACAGACGTTGCTGGGAGCGTGCGCGTGCCTGCACACTATTCTGGTGTATATTCAATTAGGGCGAGTGCCGGGCGATTTCTAAAGATGGGAAATGCGTCGAGTATGCCTGGCCAAGAGGGCGTGCCTGCCGTATGCTCACCCATGGCGCGCACACTTGGAGACCTGGAGACGTTTTGGAAGGCCATCTTTCAAATGGAACCGTGGAAATACGATCACACGGTAAGCAACATGGCACTTTCGACTCTATCGGATTTTCTTAATGCCCTTAAATTACTTGCTTGGTTGCAGGTATTGCATATGCCATGGAAATCTGTTGACTTATCCCCTAAGGTGAAATTTGGAGTTATGTGGGGTGAGTTCGCGTTATATTGCTCATGTCTAACTAAGATATCCACGTGCGCGAACAGGCGTTGTTCCTCTGTCGCCTGCCTGTCGACGTGCTCTGGCAACTGTCGTTGAAAACCTTAAGATTAGTGGCTATGAGGTCGTGGATTTGTGCGTCCATACGACCAGCATCACCAGAGTCATACGAGGCTAATTGCCCATAGCAGCACTCCTCCCAACCCGTGCGAGGGCCTGCAGATCGCTTCTCAGTTGTTGCTCGCCGATGGAGGTGCGTCTCAGCAACCCATTCTAGGACAGGCAAAAGGAACAACTAAAATATCGGCTATGTGAATTTTCAGGGAAAACGGCTTTCGCTCCGCTTCTCTGGGGCGAGCCAAACGATATTGGAATGGCATCCGCCCACGCATGGCTCCGCCTCCCGCGCATCCTGCAGCGAATCTATGTCCAGTGGGTACGCTACGTGCGACGCGAACCTCTCTACGCGAGTCTTCTCGAGGGTTTCCACGAGCAAAGCATGGATGAATACTATAAGCTTGTCGCCCAGAGGGAGGGCTGTCGTGCGCGTTGGTTCGAGGAGTGGAACCAGGCACAATTGGATTTCTTGCTAACGGCGCCAAATGCACTACCAGCGGTGCCGAACGGGGGTATGAAGCGTGGATGGAAAGTCTGCGGCTATTCATTCCTGTTCAATCTGGTAAGCAATGTCATGATTAAGGCTTTTTTTCCCATTCCCTTCATATAACTTTTCTTCTCTGAAATTTTCATGCAACTACCAACATTCAGCTCGACTACACTGCTGGCGTGCTTCCGATTACGAAAGTTGATGCGGTGCATGATGCACTCGCCCCTGCCGCATACAAGGAGCTTCAGGCGGCAAACGTGGTCGCACGCGACGCATTCGTGATGTATGATGCTCAGAAGATGGCTGGCCTTCCGGTTGGTGTGCAGGTTGTTGGGCAGCGCCTTGAAGAGGAAAAGGTTCTGGCAGGTATGCAACTGGTCGAGCAGGTGATGCGCGAGAGAGGATGTGTGTACGAACCGTTAAGCGTTTGATGGCATGGATCCGAGACGATATTCTGATATAGATGATGATACGGATGTGTTTTCTGTATGTAAGTGTACAATGTATGGAAGGGCGTTTTGGCTGGAAACTCTTGTATTTACTTGCTTCAATGAAAGGGCCGCCCGCATATGCACTTTTGTTCACATTGTTCAAACATATACAAATCAGAATCTGATGCCTTTATGCTTCCAACAGCGTTGCTCCAGACTCGACGTCGTTTCTACCCGCCAGCGCGTCTTTCAGGGCATCGCGGATGCCCACGCGCCATACGCCGAGCTCATTCTCAAGACGCACGAGTAGCTCACGCACAGCGAGGCCGACCTCCCCACCTTCACCCCCGAAACCGACANCGAAGCTCCGCATGCGCCTGCTGCAGCGTCTGTATGGCAAGTTGCAGACGCGCGGCGNCCCGTCGGCGGGTACCTGTTCTCTGAGGCTGCACCGGAGCCGTTGGCGATAGAAACGGTTGAAGGCAACAATACATCACCGGGTTCAGAAGCAGCCTGAGCGTCAGAAGTTGAACTTGAAGAGAGAGCGGCGCCGGGCTCGTCCACAGCAAGCAGCTTTCCTAGCTCTGCGAGCGCGAGCGCCCGTACGGGGTGTCCCGGCCGCAAAACAGCCGATAAACCCGCGACAGACGTGGCAGCAGCTCGGATCGTCTCATCAAGCTGCTCTTCTGATGGACTAGTAGGGAGTGTGGCGATGAGGAGGCTCTGGTGCAGTCGTTGAAGCGCGAGGAGCGGGTGTGCAGACCGCGGAAAACGTGCACCAGTGAGCAGGGATATGATGTTTCGTGTGAGCTTTAGCGCCTCTTCTGGATCTTCACGTCAAGAAGAGAAAGTGGTTCAGACCTATATTGACAGGATCAAGGCATCATATATTTACCAGTGAACTGCAAACTTGTCGCCTTATCCAGTGCTTCTTGCCCAACTCGGAGTGCATCAATCACTTTCCCAGTATCAGTAACTATCGTCTGACACTTCGAGCACCGCACAACATCGTCGTCTGAACCAAAATAGGTTAATGTGTAACCCAGAGCTTGATACAGACATGACCGACCTTCAATAGGCATTGGACTTACGCCTCCACATTCCTTCGGACACCACAGACATGCTCTCCAGTCCTCCTCACCTTCAGCAAGAGAGCAGACGGAGCATGTACACACAAAATTGTAGGCATCCTGCAAATCTTTCTGACGTTGCGCGGTAGGTAACGTTATGTCAACGTAACTCGTGTATAACTTTTATATAACAAAATATTAGACATAGAAATTTTTGCAGAAGGCGAGACAGACCTCGGTATCAACCGGAATGTCTTGAATGGCGACCACTTGACAGATCGGCTGTTGGAACGCCGATGAAGAGGTGCGGGGAAAGACTACGGCGATATTTGGGTCACAACTGTGATTTATTAGAGCAGCAAGAGGAGAAACAGATACGCCGATTGGGCTCAGTGACGGTGTCGTTAAAGTAAAGGAGTTTGAAGTAAACTATAATTAATATATATCAGGCGTCTCATGCCGGGCCAAAATTGAGTCGCACTTTGGAGATAAGGTCCACGAGTTCCCGGATACCGCGTACTTCGTATTTCTCTAAGCCTTCCTCACCCTCGATACCCATGAAACGGACTAAAGCATGGGCCAAATGGATCTGTGAATCAACCATTGACTGCGAAACCTCGCCACGGTCTAGCTACTAGGTAAGTACTTCGTGGTAAGATGTGATTGGTCTGAAAACGTACGTGATTGCATCACATTTATTTCTTTCCACTAGGGTCTTGCTCATATTCTGAGTTTCTTCTGGAGGGAATAAGAAACTCACCCAAATACTGCTGCTCCCCAGCTTCCTCCGTCTCCAAATTATCCGAGCTAGACATCTAACGGCCTCCGGAGCAACAATATACTTTTCGCCTTCGCTTCCAATAGGAGCAGATTTCGCCCATTTTAGAAGTGCTTCGCACTCTTGCTTATGATTCGGCCAATCGGCATTTTGACAAGTCTTTTGCGAACAAAAGTATGAAAAGGCATGTTGGGAAAAGTGAAGTTAAAAAGGCGCTTACAGTGCTGCAATAATGCATTGTCTTGCATCTCGCACACTTCTTGAGGCCTGAGGGAGGTTGGTATGCGCAACAAGATGTACAATAAAGCTCTAATTGTGACCTTGACAGGACATGGGCATGTGGCTTCACGGAAAAAACAATAGTTCCTGTATTCATTTTCAGACTGAAATAAAAGTGAGAGAAATATTCGAGGATGACGCACCAGCAGGTATGTTTACCTTGCTCCAAAGTCCACGACCTTGTTTCTTCGACTTCTTAATTGACAAAATGGGAGGCATTTCTGCATACCACCCTGAAGGTTGCAATACAGGCGAAGAAGTATTTACGATACCCGAATCTGACTGATGTACAACAGCAGCCAAATCAGTCTGCATTTCCGCTGCAGACTCGACAGCATTTGAAGGAAGAATTGTTTGACGTGCAGTCTCAGATGTTTCGTTGATTTGTGGAACATGTTTACCTTTCATGTCAGGATCTCTTTCTCCTTCGTGTTTGAGACTAGCTTCGACAGTCTCAGCATCCCGAAAACCAGAATTAAGAGGTACGCCGTCTGTGACCTTTGTTTTCGTTGGCAAGACAAAGGATTGTGGCTGACGTGAAGCCCTTGAAGCGCAAATGTTGCGAAAAGACATGCTCTCTTGAAATTCTCTATGAGACAAATAAAGAGTCAGGAGTCAGGATCCCCAACTGACTGAACGAGCAACATTTTGAGAAGTGACACTGACATTCGAGAGGTAGTCACAACTCACGAGGATAGTGACGTGTTGGTCATCGTCGCTTGACTGTCGACGGCCATCCCCACCCTCACCTTCAAGGCTTCACCCAATAAACGCACGCAACCCGACAACTATTCTCTTTCTTTTTTACGATCAGCATTGACAACATGGCTACTGCATACTACGAATTCTACCGCGGCTCTTCGTACGTCGTCTAAATCAGGGCGTTCTGTCGCGAGCAGATGTTCAGTGACCCACATGCATAGGATCGGGATGGCCTTGACGGACTCGCTGGACGAGCTCATCACAAGCGGCGCCATCACGCCACAGCTTGCCATGAAGGTCTTACAGCAAGTATGTTGGTTCTCGTCTCTGCAATTAATGTCACAAAGCTCACCACGATGCCGCAGTTCGACAAGTCGCTCGCAGACACACTTGTTAGGCAAGTCAAGACGAAGACCACATTGAAGGTGAGCTGCCATCCAACGTAGTCCGCTTCTGTGCCGCTTACATGTCCTGTTGTGACGTATTTCATATCCTCCCTGCTGGCGTGTTTTTTTTGTTTTCCACAGGGTCATCTGCACACCTACCGCCTTTGTGACGACGTCTGGACATTCATAGTNAAAAAGCCCGTCGTTCAAAATGGAATCAAACGAAGTCGTTACGGCTCCGAAAATCAAGATAATTGCTTGCAAGAACGGAGACGCTATTGAGGCTGGACGGAAATAGAGGTTGTACGTTTGGGGCTGATACCCGTATTGGGAGCTCCGGCAAATGTTTTCAAAATTCAAAATTCAAAGCCGAACTTGTTTTGTATTTTGGTAAGTCAGGGTTCTACCTTCAAAGCTGTGACGACTTAGATTTTCTGCTCTGTAGCCATGATTCATCTGTTTACTGTACGATGCTACGTTAGAACCAATATAAAGTGTATTATTATTCCCTTCACACATAGGGCTGTTTCTTAACACTATCTACTCATCATTGTCGGCATGAGGCTAAATACGACGTGGGTTTGAGTAGTGTCCTGCTCCTTTGAGGTAACAACGCTCTTTCATATTTGAATATTCGAATGTCGCGTTTATGTCTTACGTTTTGTTACATCCGGAGATTAGAGAATGGATTATTTATTCGCACATTTCAGAAGGTAAAAAAAAGAAACGCGATCATAATGCGACATTGGCAAAGAGGTTGTCCGATTGGCAATGAAAAAAAATGAAATATAAGAAAACGAAAACTCGGGCTCGGGGTAAGGGTATGGTGGTGTAGGGGGACACGGGTGGAATGGGTAGGGGGAATGGTAGGGGTAGAAGTAGGATCGGAAGGATAGAGATACATTATGATCAGGACATTTCAGTTTCAATACATCAGACATTCCGTTTGTAGTTTTCATTAATTCTCTATGGGCAATTGGGACTTCGTCAGTTTCAGGCCTACGATTCAAATCAAAGAGTCACGTACCTTGTAATCATCTCACAATATCATTTTAGAAAGCGGCATGCCCATCAAGCGCGCCGCGTTCAAAAACATGCGCTTCGCCGACGGCTCCTTCATCGCGTCTGCGTGTTCTGGCTTAGCTTCTTCCATCGCCTTGTGGGCATCCTTGACAGGCGCAAGATGCACTGGTAGTGCGACTGCTTCGAATGACACGTTTGTTTCTCCGAGATCGAGCGCGGCGATATTGTCAATATCATCAAGAGCGAATGGCGCGTCCACGTCACCGGTATCTGTAGCGCGTGTCTCCGGTGTAATGGGACCTTCAGAGTCCGCGACGGATTCAGAGTCTGAGTTGTTGTTGTCATCATCATAGTTGAGCCCTTCGTCGGATATGTCATGCTCGCTCGCGACAGTAAATGTTGTCATGGGTGCATGTGGAAGTCCTTCTTCCATCAGCGACTCGATGGCAGATGTTTGCTGAGAAATATCCTCGGAAAGCGGAGCGACGGCGATGTATGAGAATGTGTGGCGCTGGTTTTCCACATCATATTGATTCAAGAAGCCGCTCTCAATGATGTCCTCGACTATATCATTATGGTTATATTGATTATCGCCGTTGACGACGTGCAGCGGAACCGAAACATCCGAAAGGGTATCCGAGTCCGTGTCAAGGTCAAAGTCGACGCTGATGTATCGCTCGCTGAACATGCTCGGGAAGTCTGGCTCCGGCTTGACTCCAGGCCAGAAGGATTTAATGGCCTTGATGCGCGTGCGGAGGTCCGCAATGGATGTGCGCAAGCGTGGGTCAGCCGTGAAAACGCTCTTGAAAATCTCGTTTGCTTCGCGCGAGATGCGGAAAGTATGGTAAATGTGGTCGGGATCATCATAGATGTACTTGGCGAAGTTCTTGTCTTTGAGAGAAGCCTTCGTCCATGGCAGGCATCCGGTCACAAGGTTCATCAGGATGACTCCCAGCGCCCAGATATCCGCATGCGGGGTGGAAAAGCTCTTGAGATTATTCTTCAAGCCACCGCGCACTTCTGTAGAGGATACACATGAGTGATATTAGAAGGTGAACGTGAACATGAGAATGCGGAGAACATACCAGGACTCATGAACGGCTCGCTGCCTAAGCGGAAGTCTGATGTTATTCTCCGTGTTGTCGCAAATCCGAAATCGCCCAGAACAACAGTCTTGCCGTTGTTCCTAACAAATACATTCTCCGGTTTGAGGTCTCGATGATAGACCTTGATGCGGTGGCACGCCTCGAGGCCGTCGAGAATCTGGACGAAGGTGTCCTTGATGAGCTCGCCCTGGCCAGCGTACTTCCCAGAGATAATGCGGTCGAGAAGGTCTCCGTCTTCGCAAAGATCGGAAACGATGAAGAGAATACCATCATCGTTGTTCTCGATAATAGTGTGGATCCGAAGCACCCGCGGTGTCTCAAGTGCACAAATGTTGTGCAGACTGACTTCGTGCTGTATGGTTTTCTTCTGGTCGTCGGTCAGTGCCCCACCATAGAGACACTTGACAGCGTAAACAATGTCGGGGTCGGCGACGGTCTCGGCGCGATAGACGACGCCCCAGGAGCCGCGACCGATGATGGCAGTGAGGCGGAGGCGGTCATCGTCGATGAGATAACCGACGAGTTCAGGAAGATAAGAGGAGGGGGTATCTGCGAATTCATCATTGCGAACCATAGCGGATAGTTTCAAGTCGACGTCGGGAGAGTTGATGTTGTGATGTTGTGATGTGAGAGTGGGTGCGTGAAATAGCAAGTTGCGATTTCAGTGAAGAGAGAGCCATAATTATATACCTGAAGAGGACAATAACGAGTATTCCTGCCTATTCCTGCCTCTGAGACTGGCGGAAGTTCTCGTTATTATTTGGAGTTTGCTTTTTACATCGTGAACTCACGGGTCCGCGAGACCGTCGGGAGAAAGAAGGTCACGTCGATCCGAGACACGTGATCGTTTCTCAGTCTCAGTTTTAGAGCTCAGACTGAAAATAATTAATGCCTCCACGTATTAATTCTCTTCGCTGGTAACTATCAAGCCGCCTTTCCATTAAGTAAAAAAATAATTTCCAGAAATATTATTATCATTGTTAGATCGTGATCCAACTCTTACTGTGTCACCAAAGCGAAGATTCGAGGTCAGCCGCGTCTGGACGTCCCGTACCGCTTCGGAGAGCGACTGAGACCGGACTGAGACCGTCACATACAAGTGAAGAAGAATACAAAAGTCCAGCCTCTTCTGAAACTTAGTTTCGGTTGATTACAACTGCCCCACTCCCGACGTGCATTCTGCGCGGAACAAAATAATATTTGTTATTGATAGCTGCTCCCGGTCTGAGTCTTCAGCGAGCAACGCTCTATATTTGAGTGTATCCGAAGAAAGCAACAATTGAGGCAAGAACGGAACNAAAAAAAAAACATTTACGGCAACAAAAACAATAGAAAAGCAATAGAAACCTAGATGAGATATACCGAAAGTTCAAGAAAACGCAAAGACCAGCATGCATTCTTGCTATATATTCCTTAAGAGTATTTCAATAATAATACTCTGCAGCGTGCACAATACGTGTCGACGCGATGCCATCGTCGAATAAATGAACGTAGGCTATGTCTCCGGATCGATGGAACATTGAAGCAAAAGCAGGAAAAACTAGGTACTGCTGATGGTGCTTTCCGAAACCTGTGAATTGTGAAACAGCCGAAGACAAAAGACGTATTATTTCCATTATTTCAATGAAAATCTGTCAAACATACCTTGAGCGCAGTTACAATTATTCATGAGCATTGGCTTCCATACACTGAGTATCGAGTCCCACCTAACACGCAGTCAGCAAGGACTCGTGGATGATGGCTCTGATATGCAAACTGAATGACAAACAACTACACTTGCGAGTTTGAATTTGATCCTATTGCTCGCATTTCTTTGATAATTTTAAACCAAAATACAATCTTCGGTACACTCTCAGGACAAGCTGTTTATCGGTTCTGGAAGAACCCGGGTTTCACGACACTGAATTGCATTTCTACGAGTCCACGAGCGCGGTTTCGCACCAGACTGAAGCTGTTCAAGGTGATAGGGTCGACTACACGCTCAATATTTTTCGTAGGTATTCCTGCATGCCGAAGAATGCGGGAACAGTCATTAAAAAGGATCATCCAAGACGAGGAATCGTCTACCCAGCGCTTGCCGAGGACAAATGCATGCTCTTCGGGGTCCGAGAAAGGTTCTGCAGCAAAATGAGTGACTGTCCATCCGCGTGCTTTGTATTTTTCAATGCCTGAATCATGGTTGACTTCGCGCGTATCGCAGGGGAGCATGAGACCTTCTTCAAAAGTACCCTTGGGATAGAACGAATACGCGGCGCGATAGGTTATGACATTCATCACGACAGCTTAAGCACACGTTCCATGACAAATTAAATGAGATAAAATAAAAGTATCACAGTTGATTCACTGTCACTTACTTGAATGAAAACTAAGGATGTACTCCATCGGCGTATTGTGTGACCGCAGTGCGAGCTGCGCCGTGAGGATACCTCGTTCGATCTGCCTGTCCGAGGGAACAAACCGGTATCCTCGCCCGTCCTCTGTGGGAAGCCATCCACATACTTGAGCCGCGTGGTCTTTGGCGACATATAAGTCCAAGTCTGATTGCGGGTAGACCATGCGATCCATAAACTGTAGAGCACTCGAGCCCGATACGACCATTTCCGTGCGCGCCTGAAGCACACGGAACTCAAACGGGTCTGTAAAAAAATCGTCCAAGATGCTCGTTGATATCGAATGCTCTACAGATATACTCCTGTGTCGCACGACGGGCGACCTGACACGTTCTGCCAACACGGAAAATGGCTGTGGGCGTGCTGTGCCCGAACACTAAGTCGTAAACGGCTTCTCTATTGAATGCTTCGTATATCCGATTGGGCTCACCCATAGTCTCTATTTTTAAGCTAAAAGAAGATACTGGACGCTATCGTTCACAAATACGACAGAGAAGTGTCTGAAATACGGTATATGCGCAATAGGCGCAGTAGAAGGAGCAAACACCGAGCTTTTAAGTAATATGTCACGTGCGCTGCAAAGCCACAACCTAGTTATTGGGAAACCAGGGAACACAAAAAGGGATAGGAGAGTAGGAACGAACATATTGACACTAATAATCCGTACTTTTCATCTGTAAGATACAATGCTTCCATCCACATGTACCTNAAAAAGAAAATATTAAGAAAATAAAGAACCTGAGAACGCGGAAGCAAAAAGAAATGAAAAAAACAAGACAGAAACAAAGGGAGTATATGTCGGAAGATCGTCGCACGGTTGCAATGGCACAACTACACACGCTCCTTTCTCATATTCGCTCCCTATCTCCGCCGTCTTGACCAGGAAGCTGGAAAAGCTCTGCATACGTGTAGTTATCAGCATATCTGGAGACGTAGTTGTACAAGCGTCGTACTTACCGACGTCTTGCTGAACTTCTATATCACCGCGCCTGCGCGTTCCAGCCCCTGTTCCGGTCCCAGATCCCGACCGCGAGCCCGTCACCCAAGCACGATCATACCACAATGCACTGCGCGGGAGCTCTTCCTCCACAGTGTCAGAGCCAGCATACGTCTCTGTGTGCGCGCCCGAGGACGAGGCCCCCCAAGCATTCGACTCCACAGTCGCAGACGCATCACGGTTAACCACTGTTGTGACAAACGGGCCAATGTCCGTGGCCGCTGAGTATGTGCCGGCACCGTTAAACGATGTCTCGAAGAGCGCGGGGTTCTGTAGGTTGAGTATCAAGCGCGAGACCATTGTTACCGAGACTCTACATAGCGGGGGAGAAGTTCAAAAGCATGTGATCTTTTAGGGGCTGTTATGTATGAGGAAAGACAGGCATTAGACATACGCATTTGCAAATGTCGTGCTGACGCCTCTTAAGACGGGTCCTGCTATCTGTCCGTATTTCGTTCGTCAATATTCTGCATACTGACGTAATTTCCATAAAAGCTCACAATGAATGTAAGAATATTTGAAAGGTTTGCCATCGCCAGAACACTACAAACATTGCTTTAGAGTCCTTGTAGATATAGACCCGTGCGACAGCCTTACAGATAATAAATGGTTCCTACCAAATTTATATTTCGTCAGCAAGTAATACGTTTACTAATCCGCTTCTGCAAACTCACCGTCACGAATAAGGACATGCGTTAGTCTGCGAGTTCCCATTCTCCAGATTCCGATGGCCTTATAGAAGGTGAGCGTGAAGATGACAGAGTCGAAGAGCAAGAGGCCTCCCCAGGCTCCAGACAGTCCTACGACAATATAAAAATCCGATTCTTACATCTGTTAAGAAAGACGTACGAAGTCCACTGATACAGATGAAACGCTTAATCAAATAATAGAACAAATGGAAGGCATAAATGATACGAACGTCTCTCGCGAAATCAACGGATGGCAGCCCAACATAAAGGAAAGATCGAAAGGCGCTGTTACCGCAGGCGAATTGCCGAGGATAGACCACTATGATTAGTCACGGGTCCTCAAATCAGCAACCAAATTCATCTTCCTCAGAAAATAGTGGAAATGAAGACATCTCAGAAACGGCACTTACAACACCCACGCATATTACGATGAGCGCGAAGATGCTCATAATGAAAGCGACCTTGAGGCATCGCTCGTACAGCGCATACGTGCGAATGATCACGATGACTTCGCGAAGACGAAGTGATATGCGGCATCCGAAAAGGAAAGAAAGATCAGCAGGCCCGTTTCGGAAAGAAAGGACTAGGAACTTACTGCCGACGACGATCTGGACTACAACGGAAAAAAATTGATGATATTTTTGCATCTTGTTGCATCTATAGGGTTTGCTCTTTCAATCAAGGTTCCTCTTCCTCGTGCCTGCTGGATAAAAATTTAAGGCCTCAAACGCACCCCTGCAAAAAAAAAAAAAAATAGTGCAATTTAGCATTTGCCAAAGGCGTTGTACTCGGAGTGCACGCACATCTGGAGACCAATTCGCAAAACTTTGCAGAATGACAGGAATATTTCCGAGGACGGAAAGGTAGCGGTTGAGGAAGAAGAGAATCGTGACAGAGTTGAGTTTTCTGCTCCAGAAAAAGCGCACTTCGTCTCTGAATGTCAAGAGAAAGTCGTAATATAAGATCGCTACGAGTCGACTCAGCACTTTGAGAATGAAGGAACGAAGGGAGAGAATTCTGTGAGATTCACCGAAAGCCACTAGAGACGCGTAGTAGTTGATATTGCTGTTCAATCCAAGCGCGAAGACGCGTATGCGACTCAGCAAACCGAGACTATAAGAAATCGATAACGATTTACGCACATCTGGAGGACAAGACTGTCGAGAGTGTCAGACTGGGAGATCGGGTCCAAGTCGGTCAGTATCATAGGGAGTATTCATGCAGGCGGTGAGGGTTGCATGAAGAAGAAAGGGGTGAAGTGGGTGAGAGAAAGAAAACGTGAAGATTGGGTCCGCAGACCGCAAAGACGAAAACTGTTGTACACTGCATGTGTCGGACTTCTGTACGAATAAACAAAGCACGCCAAGTCTGGATATAGTTTATAGTTTTCCTGCAACTCTGCTCCACGCGGGAGTATGAATTACGTAACATAAACACATCATTAGTATTATAATCGACACAAAGCCCCCGACGATCTGAGTGCGACAATGTCCAAAATACATAGAGTCCAGGGGACGACGAGGCACTGGGAGAGACGGCAGGGCATAATACATACTTGATACAGGAGACACGCAGAGAGTTCATACAGAAGACTAAGCATAGCATCGGAAATCGGTATCGCAAGGTAGAGAACGTGATAAATACAGTACTGTTACAGTGACAGAGCTTGAGTTACACGATGGGTTGGTCGCAAGGGGAGATGTTTTCGCGGCTGAGCGGTACTTGTTTGTTACGAGCGAGAACAAGAAAATATGTATGAAGGAGCCTGATACCGGAAGACCGAAAACGTGTTTAAATCAGGTGTCCAAAGATCTGAAGTACTATAACGCATCGAGAACTGTTGTTGGAAGCAGGATTGTCATACTTGTCAAAGCTAGTCTGTTGATGTCGATCAAGGGACCTTATCGGGAGTCGCAGAGAATAAAAATATCAATAAGTCACTAACGGAGTTCGTTTCTGTACGTTCGGTGGTGCTCGCGTTCACGAGTACTCGGCTTTCCCAGCGGCACAGTCGCTGGGGCGGATGCTGGCGTCCCAAAGCCGAAGGTGTTGAAAAGCGGTGTAGCCGGACTAAGAGTCGACGGCGTGCGAGAAGCGTATGTTAATGCAGGAGACACATTTGCTATTTCTCCTTCCTCGAGGATGCTAGCATGGCGACGACCAGCGCCACTCATCAGCTCTCCTGAATTATTAGCACTGGTACGTGTAAGATGCGCAGGGGTATACCCAGACACCTGCTGACGCTAGAACCGAGATCGTCAGCGTCATTCACAAATATAGGTATAAAGAAGATCTGACCGTGTTCGTATGCTGATTTGTAACACGATGATGTTCGTGTCGGGTCAAATAATCTTCGTTGCCAGCGTGGTGTCCATGGAAGTGTTCCATGTTTGGAGAGTGAAAGGTCGCCGCGCTCGAGAGATCTGATAAAGAAGCCTTACTGAATGATCGTGCTTGCACACGAGGCAACTGCTGCGGACCTCTAGAAGGATTCTGCGTTGGGAGACGGTTCTCTCCGGCTTGTGAATGAGTACCATTCATCTGGGCCGTAAGAATGTCGACGGAAGGCATGAGTGCTTGGGACTGGCCGAGAGCATGAGAGTAGCTCGGGTCGAGACTCTGCCATTCAGGCCTAGATGCCGCATTCTGCATTTGCTGCAAGAGTTGTAGCTGCTGAAGCTGAGTTTGGTGCTGCAAAAGTGCGAGCCGACTTGTGTCTATAGACTTCGAAATGGATGGAAGCCCTCCACCACTCCACGGTAGGTGAATGCCTGAAGAAGCGATTCTCTTAGTCATAGCAGCATCAAAATTTGCGGTGTGAGCGTCGAGTTCTCCGAAAGGAGAAAAATGGTCGAGAGTTTGCACAGAACGCAAATGGGGCTGCTGTGCTGATACAGAAACAGAGCGATGGTGGTGAGAGACATGATGAGGTTCAGAGCGTACGCCGGTGTTTTTCAACGCGAAGTCGCGCGTGGTATTCAGGGTGCGCAAAGAGCCGATGTTTCCGAAATCCGGCGCAACAGAACCTATGTTGCTCGCGAGAATATTATTCTGATAATTCGCAGGTGTCCGGGCAAGATCACGAAGAGGAGCCTGCATTTGTTGGATAGTGTTGACATTTAGCTGTGCCTGTGCCTCCGCCCCTCGAAGGTTCAGCAATGCGGCATGAGCCATCGAAAGACGAGAAGCACCTCCTACATCTTCCTCTTCACCACGAGCAAGGCGTTCCGCCCTCTACGGAACGTTCGTTAGAAAATATATGATTAGACATAGCAATGTACGNTTTTTTTACCCTAAGCTCCCGCTGTTCATTTGAATCAGCGAATCTAACAGAAATGCGACAGCCGTTGTCGTTCCAGCCTCGTACGACTCGGCCATGCAACCGCTCGATGACCTCTTCAGCCGCGGGTCGATTCTCGAGTCTTCGAGAAAAAAAAACCGTTTAAGTAAGTATATCAAACAGCATTGCTAAAATCGTACCTAACGAAAGCAATCATCCTCGGTGGGTCCGAAAGCTTCGTTTGAAAGAAGCGGCTGCTTACAATCTTGTGGGGAGATACAAGAGCAGCAAGAGACTAATTACATATAACACATTACGTCTACGGTTGAAATCAGAACAGAGTTTTCGAGCTTACAACATCATCAATAGTGAGAGGAAGACTGTTAGAAAATATGAATACGTAAGCAACATCGTCATCTTTGACTGTTTAAAAACGTTTACCCTTCCATGTATAAGTTCGTTGATCTCGCATCTTTAAGCTTTTCCATTTTCTCTCGGAAAGGCATATCCTTTCCACTGAATTCAGACCCAGAGGTCGTAGAGATTGATTCAGCAGTTCGATGGCCTCGGTCTTTGATTGAAGCAGAGGCATTAGCTATGGATGCCGACGAGACGAGCGTCGAAGCCATAGAAGGAAATGAAGACATCGACGAAAGTGAAGGTTGCGTAGAGAGCGAAGGCAACGAGCCCACCGGTGGAAGTGTGATAACGCCGGAAGCATATGGTGTTCCTGGTATCTTGTGGACTTGCTGCTCATCCTAATCATTAGCCAAACCGACAGTAGAGTCACTAGAAAGTGGCCTACCTTCGAAAACGATGGGTGCAAATTCCTGTACTTTCGAAGAGTTTCGATACAGCGTTCTGCCGAATCGATGGAACCGAACCTGGGGAAATTCAGCATCATGTATCAGGGTGAGGCGAAGGCTGTATGTACTGACAAGACAAATCCATAACCACTCATTTTCTCGCCGACGCATCGAGTGAATGTTCGTACACTCAAAACGTGTCCAAAGTCGCGAGTCATGACGTACAGACTTTCGTCGGGGAAGTGAGGAGGCAGCCCGTTGATATACACGTTCGGTGTTCGAGAATTGTCGTCCGCATCCTGATCTGATATAGTCTGTTGACCAGGGTGAGGTTCTTGAACGAATTCGAAAGCAGCCGAGTCATCTGGACGGATCGGTGACGAAGTCTCAGAAGAGAGATGACTTTCTATATAGGCACCATTGCGAGGCTGAGAACGAGATGGAGATGGAGACTTAGAATAGGAATGGTACGAAGTTGATGAAGCTGAAATACTATTAGACAATTTGACGTTGCTACTGTCTGCTGAGTACAAAGGCGAAGAAGACATTTGAATCAAAGGATGAGGAGTAGAATTTTGAGAAGTATTCGTTGTAGAACTTGAAGTAGACGGTCGAGTCAATGTGTTCGCATTGACAACCGGGGTTTGTGATTTCGGAGGAGACACATTGGAGTCAGACGAGTGAGTCAATTGTAAATGCCCTAAAAAGAGTAGTAGTTTAATAAAACGTAGAGTATCGACGACAAGAACCCTGATGCAAACCTCGAGAGACATTCCCGCTTTCCTTGATATCAAAGCGACCGGATACGAACGAGTCTTCAACATATCCAGATATAATTTCTATGGAGTTAGAATCGCTTGTTTCCTCGTCTTGTTCAGCGTACTCAGAGTCAGAGCAGTGTTCCGTCAATGGAGAAGAAAATATAGCTGAACAGGACGGCGCAGGCGACAGCCCTAGTGAAGATGGTTCATGAATCGAAGAAAGGTTACGGGATTGTGAAAAAGATGCACGATGTACGATAGCACTAGCAGGGGTCGAAGGTGGTGCAGAGGGAAGAGGGGCCGACAGCTCGCGCACACGCGACCTAGAGCTTAAGCGAGCCTGTTGCAGTAGAAAGTCAGAAAAAATGCGCATAAACAAGAGCATATTATCGTACTTCGGATGCTAAAACCGGTGATTTGGTGTTCATGCGAGCGAGATTTGCGACAAGACCTTGGAACGGAGCAGTAGCAGGAGAGGACGGGGAGAAGCTCGAGGAGTGGTGAGACTTAGCCGAAGGAGAAGAGCGGGAAGAGCAGGAAGAGTGGGGCGAAGCTGTGGCCGAATGGTATTGTTCGTTGTTCGAGACCAAAGTGTCGTCGACTACGCAGGAAACTGTAGGAGAATGCGTGGTAGAAAGGGACCGGAGTAGCTCGCAAGAGCTATGTTCGTGCAAGAAATGGCGTTTGTCGTCGTGTGAGGCATGTTGGGGTGAAGTTGCTGTTGTGCCACCTGGCGACGCGCGCGGCGAAGTCGTGGCAGAGCTGTATGTCGGAGGCGTGTTCATGGTTGTACAGGGTGAGGCAATGATAAGAAGCAAGAGGATGTGCG
>SGPK01000353.1:0-26467 GCA_004802695.1 Phellinidium pouzarii
CGTTACCTACCGAACCACCAGTAAATACAGGCACTACTCAGCCTACTACTACTCCGCATACTACCCCGCGTATAACTACTCCTACTCAGACTTTACTTGAAACTCCTCCTGAGACTTCTACTCCTGCCGGAGATATTACTATCACATACGAAGAATTAAGAAGAAACTTACAAGATATTATAAACGCACCAAGCGACGAAAGTACGCACTCACACGAAGAAAACTTACCACATAACACTGAAACTTACTTTGAAGTGGCACCTACTCGAACTCACGATCATCCAGACGCTATGTCAATCAAACCCCAAGAAGTTACTAAGATATTCGATGGAGTCGAAGCCCTCGAAGGCATTAAAAAACTGGAAGATGTGGATATTCCGCATCACTAATGCCATCGAAACTTGCGGCATGGAGAAACTCCTACTTGACGCACCGTCAGCCGAAGAACGTCCACTATCAAGGGTGATATTTTCATCGATAATAAAAACTATTCCTGATAAGATTTTAGCCAACTATATTGATATCAGAGAAATTCACCTGCTTATTGCAGCGCTTAGAAAGCGATTCGATGTCCAGACTACAGTCACAGACTCAGTAAACGAAGGCGCACTCTTCAGTGTGAGGGGACACGTTTCCCAATTCGACAAAACACTCGACGAACTCGAACGTCGATATGCAGAACTCTGCACTCACGGCAAATGACCGGCCGATAGCACTTATATCTCGGCTATCACTAATGCGATACCCCCRCAATAYAAATAYGTACTCGGKCAGCTCGAAATYCACGCRYGGGCTATCAACAAYTATCGGCAGTCACTAGACCCCGAYGCACATMTTTACRTCAYGACGCCWGATATGTTAATCAAYGAGTGTCGRCAAGYGNTTCGCCAACTGGCAAACTATGAACAAACGACAAAACCCTATCGCTGCYGCACATCCTTATCRAAACGAARCRAATCACCCCTACTTCAGGGGGAGGGGYGGATTTAGGGGAYGAGGAAGAGGCGGAACTAGGGGACGCGGATTTAGCCRCGGAGGGGGAAACCAGCYGGGAAGCATGCGAWACGTCAAATGCTTCAACTGCAACAAGTTCRGGCAYACYAGTCCYGACTGCAAAGCGCCACTTACCRACGCRACTAAACGTGCTCTGGACAAGAAGAAAGCCCAGGAGCAGGCGAAACCTGTGGTCAATAACCCAGGCAATACTCTCGCTATCGCCGCACCACCWGCAGCAGCAACAGCAACAGCAAATATTGCGACTACCAGCAGTGCTACTATCGAAGAACTACCTCCTACTCCGATCTCCGGATCACCACTTACTTCAACAACACACTTTGCGAACGAAAATTCGCTATTCGACTTCCTTGGTGAACATGGCGCAGACTATGACATTAACACCATGGAAATGGACCACTTTGATGCGAACATCGTAAGCGCCAATGCCATTTACTTAAAAACTGAATTAACTAATAAAATAACGCATACTTGGGATATCATTGACTCTGGCGCTACTTTACATTTAACTCCTTACTTAAACCGACTAACTAATATTCGGAATACTCATCCAATAACTGTAATGGCCGCAAACTCACAAACTTTTATTACCCATAAAATAGGGATTTTAACCGTCAAAATACCAAATGGAAATAAAGTAAGCACTATATCTATAAAAGATGTTTACTATGCTAAAGAAATGCACATGACACTAATTAGTCAGTCACTATTATGTAAAGAAGGATATGGATTCATTTACAAAGATGATATATGTACGATAAAATATCCAGACGGGCGGATATGTGGTCAAATTAAATGTGAAAATAACCTGTACTCTATATTTAATCATTATCAAATGAGCGCTACTCAAACTATAACTCTATTTGAATTACATAAGAAACTCGGACATTTAAGTTACACATACCTAAAATGGCTACTTAAAAATCATCCAGAATCAATCAATTATGAAATAAGCGATGACACTGAAACTCAATGTAAAAACTGCATAGAAGCGAATATTAAAAGAAATCCAATACCAAAAACTCGTACTTCTGAATTAGCTAAAAACTTTGGTGATCACTTTCATATGGATATATGGGGACCTGCACCTATAACTGCAATAGGAAATTTTAAATACTTACTAACATTAGTCGATGACTGTACACGCTGGGTACAAATGAGTCTACTCAAAACTAAAGCTGAAGGCTATACTGCTTATGTCAAATGGGCAACTCTACTATTTACTCAATATGGAATTAAAATAAAAACACTACAATCAGACAATGATACTGTATTTCTATCAAGCGACTTTACTCAATTTCTTGATAGTCAGGGCACTATGCGAAAACTAACTGTACATGATACGCCACAACAAAATGGTGTTGCAGAAAGAACACATCAAACAATACTAAACCAAGTACGGACAAACTTACTAGGACAAAAATTACCAGACAAATTATGGGGAGAAGCCGTTAATTACTCAACTTTTATACATAACAGAACTCCTAAAGCGGCAATAAATTTTATATCTCCTTACTATAAAAGATTTAATAAAGCATATATATTTGAAGAACTACACGAATTTGGCACACATGTCATTTTCAGACAAGAAAATACTAATAAACTAACTCCTAAAGGATCTCACGGCCAATGGCTATGCTGGGATACTGAAAGTAAAGGACACAGAATTTATCATGATCAAAAAGTAACAGTTGAAAGAAATATACAATTTCTCGAAGTAGAACCTTCTCAAATTGAAGGGGAGGAAACTGATACTCAAACTACCACTGAAAATAATCAACAAAATAATAATCACAACTATACACTTGAACCAAGAAGAAGCGAAAGACAAACTAAACCCACCAAAAGGTCACGCGGATTAAGCTATGAAGACGAAATAAATATAGCGGTCTACTTAACTGAATTTAATGAATTTAATAATGAACTACTTGGAGACCCTACTACATACTCTGAAGCAATTAAAAGACCTGATGCACTTCGTTGGGCAACAAGTATGAAAGATGAAATAGACACACTAAAAGAAAGACAAACTTGGGAATATGTTTATCCACCTAAAGATGCAAATATTATTGGCACTAAATTTGTATACAAAACTAAATGATTAGCCAATGGAGAAATAGACAAATATAAAGCACAACTAGTAGTGCAAGGATATGCACAGCAAGAAGGCATAGACTTTTACTCAGACGATTTATTTGCACCAGTAGCACGACTAAGCTCAGTCAGAACAATATTATCATGGGCAGCTACAAACAACTTTGAAATACATCAAATTGATATTAAATCAGCTTACTTGTATGGTGAACTAGAGAAAGGAGAAGAAATTTACATACGACCACCACCTGGATATAAACACTTCTTACCAGATTTAAAACCAGGACAAGCACTAAGACTAAAGAAAGCACTATATGGACTTAAACAAGCTGGAAGAAGATGGTATAAGAAACTAACCAGTATATTATTAAATATTGGACTAACTCGATCAGAAAATGACAATGCAGTCTTTTATAAGAAAGAAAATGGAAAAACTATACTTACACTATTTGTACATGTCGATGACATAACTATGGCTGCAAAATCTAAAACTACATTGCAAAATCTAAAAACTAAAATAGGACAAGAAGTTAAATACACTGATGGAAATGAAATACACTGGCTATTAGGCATAGAAATCAAACGTGATAGAACAAAGCGGACTATTATGCTACGACAAATGAATTATATAGACACTATCGTCAAACGTTATCAACTAGAGAAAGCCAGACTATTACATACTCCTATGGAGCCAGGATTACAACTATCAACTGATGACGCACCAACCAGTGATGATGAACTTAACTATATGAAAAAGGTACCTTACATGAATATGGTTGGAGCACTGCGATATGCAGCAGACTGTACCAGGCCAGACATAGCATATACTTGTGGAATACTCGCGCGATACCTAATAAACCCTGGTATTAAACATTTTGACGCTGCTAAACACTGTTTTCAATACTTAAATAATACTAAAGACTATTGGCTCATACTAGGCGGTACTGATAAAGAACAACTAACTGGACTTACTGATTCAGATGGAATGACCACTGAAGGGCACAAAGCAATATCCGGATACATATTTAAACTTGGACAAGCCACTATATCATGGTCAAGTAAAAGACAAGGCTTAGTTTCACTAGCCGTAGCCGAAGCCGAATTAATTGCACTTGCTTATGCTACACAAGAGGCTATATGGCTGAAACGACTTGTAAACGAAGTTCTGCAGGCCTCGTTTGCACCTACTATTATTCATACAGATAATCAAGCAATTATAACTATGGCAACTGATCCTGAACGGAAATATTCACAAAGAACTAAACATATTGATATACGCAAAGACTTTTTCAGAGATCATATTGAAAGAAAAACTATACTTATAAAATGGATACCTACTGAAGAAAATGAAGCAGACTTACTTACTAAAGCATTATCTATAACTAAACTCAAACACTTCATTAGTAAACTGCAACTAACTCAGGTTTGAAGGGGAGTATTAAGATATTACTTTCCCACATATGTTCACACTATGACTTCACTTGTTTACTCACAAGACTATATGCACCATATGCTCACTTTCTATCTATGTAATACTATACATTCTGTACACTATATAAGACTGGGGCCTCTGGCCCATAATCTACAGCTTTTGCTACTCTCACAACTTGTCCACTTAAGAAAGGATATGTTTAACATGTATACATATTTGATTCAAACAATTAATGTGCTGTAAAAGACACCAGCCCTTTTTGATTGAATTATAAGTATCTTCTATATAAGGCAATTTACTTACCTCATGCATGCTACCTCATTTGGGATCCGTTCACTTGACGGTCACCAACCAATGCTCATACGCTAACTACTACCATGTCTGACTTTGAAGACGGACCTGTTACTCAACGCGAAGAGGAGGAAGAGGAGGAAGCAAATGCTCCAGATGTTTCCTCAAAAGATGGTCGCGAGGATGGACTGCCTCAAAAGACGAAGCACCGTAGGCGGGATGATGAGGACGAGGACGAAGACGAGGATGATGAGGACGACGAGGATGACGAGGAAGATGAAGGCTTGGATCCAGGAGAGGCGCGTGGGAAGAAGAGGCGCAAGGTGAGCGATAAATCATTGAACCGTTGGTGAAGCTGAAATGGTTTCAGCAGAGGCACAAGCGTCCCACAGTTAACCGCTTCCTCGACTTGGTGGCCGACGTTGACGACGAGGAAGATGACGACGAGGAAGATGAAGAGTATGGAAAAGGTATGCTGGCGGTTTGTGCGTGTGTGATGGCGACTTACACACCTTATTGTCTTTGCAGATGGTTTCTTCGAGGAGGCGGGCCCGGAGGGAGAGGATCTGGACGATGTAAACCGTCGCGCTGCAGATCATGCACGTCTGGACAGGCGGCAGCGCGAACTTAATGATGAAGACCTTGCGCGAATAGCGCAAGACGTCACACGCCGGTACAAGCCAACTTCGCAAAAGTACACGGGTGACATGAATGAGATTCCACAGCGCCTGCTCATGCCGTCTGTCCAGGATGCCAATTTGTGGCAAGTGCGCGTTAGGGTGTGTACCTCACTTCGCCCCCCTGACGCACCGTGCACTCTAATGTATTCAACAGCCCGGTAAAGAGCGTGACCTCGTCTTCAGTCTCATGCGCAAAGCCATGGACCAGGAGTTCAGTGCAAGACCTCTACAAATTCTTTCTGCCTTTCAACGCGATTCGCTACCGGGCATGATCTACGTTGAAGCACGCAGCTCACAACAGGTCAGCCAAGCCATCAACGGTCTCGTCGGTATCTTCATGAGTCGCGGCATCACGCTAGTTCCGATTGAGGAGATGGCAAGTCTCCTTCAGATCAAGAAGAAAGATACAGTCGTCACCCCGGGTAGCTGGGTGCGTATCAGGCGTGGCAAGTACGGCGGCGACTTGGCGCAGGTCATAGATATTGCTGAGAATGGGGAAGAGGTCGGCTTGAAGTTCGTGCCTCGCATTGATCTCAACCCGAAAGACGAGATAGTCTCCGCTGATGGGAAAAAGCGAAAGCTGAAGGGAGCTGGAATGTCGCAGACATCCCGTCCTCCCCAACACCTGTTCAACTATGAAGAGGTCATGAAAGCACACGGGCGAAGGGCTGTTGCAAAACGTAACCAGGTTTATGTTTTCAATAATGACACATTCCGCGACGGGTATATTGAGAAGGACTTCAAGCTTTCCGCTCTCATGCTGGAGAACGTGAACCCGACTCTGGACGAAATTATGAAGTTTACGCGCCAGGATGACGGTGCAGAAAACGAGGGGAATGTCGACCTGTCTATAATTGCTGAGGCAGCGAAAAAAGAAGCAATACAGGTTCTGCAACCCGGAGATCATGTCGAGGTGTTTGAGGGCGAGCAAACAGGCGTGCATGGCGTTGTCGAGTCAATCTCGAATGATGTTGTGACGCTACGTGCCCTTGGCGTGGATATAGAGGGTCAGAAAGTTGATGTCCCCGCACGCAGTGTGCGAAAACGCTTCAAGCTCGGAGACCACGTCAAAGTCATGTCTGGACAGAATGCAGATGAGACCGGTCTGGTTGTATCTGTGGTCGACAATGTGGTAACCTTCTTGTCGGATATGTCTATGCAGGAGGTTAGTCGTTACGTTCTTTAATGAACAAGTGGTTTCATTAATTTTGGGTGTTAATTCAATAGGTATCTGTGTTCTCGAAGGATCTTCGTGAAGCTGCGGAAGTTGGCTCGAGTACGAACATCATCGGGAATTACGAATTGCATGATCTCGTCCAGCTCGAGTAAGTACACTGAATTTACTGAATATTGATTTTTTAAAACCTTATTTTGGCGTACACTAGTCTGCAAACAGTTGGAGTCATTTTCAAAACCGAGCGCGACTCATTCCGTGTTTTGGACCAGAATGGGCAAGTTCGATTGGTGCAGCCACACCAAATTTCGATGCGCCGAGACTCTAATCGTGCCATTGCGACAGACTCAGAGGGACACGAGCTTCGAATCAACGACAATGTCAAGGAAGTTGATGGAGAGGCGAGTCTCCTTTAAAACTTCATTTTATCTGAATTAATAGCTTCTGCAACTCAGGGACGAAAAGGTCAAGTTTTGCACATTCATCAGTCCTTCTTCGCGTTCCTCTTTAACCGCGAGTCTCACGAAAACGAGGGCGTCTTCGTCACTCGAGCGCGTTCGCTCGTATCCCTTGCTCCCAAAGGCAATGTTCCAAAGCCAGGAACATTTGACCTCACAAAAATGAATCCCGCTCTTAGCGGGGGTGCAGGTGGAGGGATGGTTGGTTCGCAGATGAGCCGCGGGCCTCGGGACCGTTTGATTGGTGTCCGAGTTGTCGTGATAAAAGGCCCGCATAAGGGTTATCAGGGTATCATTAAGGACACCAACGGACCTATTGTACGAGTGGAACTCCAGGTCAGCAATAGGATCATCACTATAGACAAGGAGAAAATCATGCGTAAGAAGTAAGTGCATAATTAAGTTTTTAGATTAATTTTTTATTCAAATTTTTCTAGTCCCGATGGAAAAACAGAGCCTCTGGAAGGCGGATTTGGACGAGGTAGGGGTGGTTTCGGCTCAAGCCCTTTCTCTATGGGACCCCCCGTGGGATTTGGTGGGGGACGTACCCCGAACCCGTACACGTCGACTGGTGGGAGAACGCCAGGTTGGGGCGGTGGGCGGACACCGAACCCATATGCATCAGGAGAGTTATCACGCACACCTGGTTGGGGGGCACGTACGCCAAACCCATACGCTGCAGATGGCGGGAAGACACCTGCATGGAATGCTGCTGCGCACACCCCCGCGTGGAATAGCGCAGCGCGCACCCCGAACCCGTATGCCGCAGACGGTGGACGTACGCCGGCATGGAGTGCAGCAGCGAAGACCCCTGCACACGTGCCGGCTGCCGCTTCGAGCACTTGGGGCGGGGGAACAAGCCCGCAGTGGCAGTCCGGGGGCTCATCGACATGGGGTGGTGATACCTCATGGGGCGAACCCTTCTCTGCGGTATGTTGAAAATGTAAATTCGTGTGTGCTGCATCCACTGATTTTGTTAAAAATACTTTCAGCCAACGCCATTTTCTGCTCAGACACCTGGTGCGAGTGCTCCTACTCCCTGGGAAGACGGGCCATCATCAAGTTGGCCAGTGGCAGATTTACCTCCCGCGGCCCATACACCTTTCCCTCATACGCCTGGGCCCGGTGCCGACACACCATATGCAGGGCCACTCGACCACACGTTCCAACCTACTGATAGAGATAGGGTTAAGGAGTGTGAGTTAATTGCAATATTGTGTATGAAATCATTTTGTATTGATTATCTTCTTTAATACAGCAGCAGCAACATGGTGGAAATTGGGTAGTTCTATCACAACCGGTATGATCGTCGATATTACGGGAACCACCGTCCCTGGACGTGAGTGGTTAGATGGAACACTCGAGGGGAAGCAGGTTGTCATCTCCTCTGTCCTCGACACAGGCAAAGACGAGCTTTCAATAGCGCTTGTCTACGTGCTGCTGGACAGGTCAATCGAACATCGTGTACCAGTTCAATATCTCGCACCCCATCGAGCGCACATGGGCGAACAATGTGTCATTTTAGCAGGTGTACACAAGGGTTTACGGGGACCGCTGAGCGAGCAGGACGTAGATAATGTATTTTTGCACGACGAACGGCAGGGCCTGGTAGGACCAGTGCCTCATGAGTTCTGTTCGGCGTGTGTAGTTTGAGAAGTCTGTTTTTTTTATTTCTTCATAATACTATTTCGCTTTGCTTGAAAGTCGGTCAGACTCAACGAAGNTTTTTTTTTTTGCTGTTATCACTGGCAGAGTTGCTGTGTATTTCAGCTTGTCCTGCAGGCTCGTGATTATCGGATGTACTGATCCATCAAGTTTGCGTGCTTTCAAGTTTCAACGACATCAAGCGCGTCCACCCTTTGCTCCTAATTCACGTTCGCAACAGGAGGGCCTATACTTTGGCATCTCGCTGCTTCTGACTTACAACGGACTTGGATTCTAGTCTGAAGAGTGATCTGGACAATTCTAACTGTCTGCTCTCCTGACAGTACTGCTGCCAGTGACATACGTGTATACAATGTTCGAACGGATTCGAAACCACTTTTATGACCGGCGGAAGGGCTTCTTCATTGCAGCGGGCGTAACGGGGTCAATCTACATGGTTGGGAGTTACGTCGCAGACAGGCTCGAGGAGATGCGTGAACAAGCAGCTCAGCTCCAGAAGACTCGTGAAAAGTGAGCATTCAATCCTTCGTCTTCTGCGAGTGTCGTCTTATCCCTGACACCGTCTCTATCTGTAGCCTCCGCCGACGATTTCAGCAGAACCAGGAGGACGTCCAGTTTACAGTCATGACGCATCTCCCGACGCTGGGTAATGCAATCCTCTCAGGCATGGATGTTGAGAGTGTAACGCGCGAGCTGCAGGCACGCTCACGCCTCGCACGCGTGCGCGCGCATTCGCCGGACACGCAGACGTCAGAGTCGAGCCTTGTGTCGAGTGTTGAGCTGGGGCGTGAACCTGATACAGCCGGTGTTCCTTCTCGGCGCGCAGAGATGAGCACGGATACGGCATCGAGTGTCTTGGGTGAGTCGATGTTGAGCAATGTGTCGTCGAATCAGACGCAGAGTTGGGTCGAGGAGTTCAACTCACAGCTGGTCGGGTCGTCGGCGGGCCCTTCGCTCGCCATTCCCTCACCGCCGATCGAGCAGCGCGAACCTACGCTTACGCTCAGTTCGTCTCAATCGAATATTGGGACCGACATGTCGGCATCTATGGTCAGCGAATCGCTCCCTTCGACAAGTGCGAGCGTGAGTGAGAAAAGTCATTCGCTTACTGTGAGGAACCTACTTTATGCTTTTGACTACTTGACCAACATGGTTTGCAGACTCAATCTGAGCATAGTGAACCGGAGCTGTCTCCTCTTAGCTCTAAAACTAAAGCCGAACTTTGGTATGAGGTTAAGATGCTCAGTGAGAATCTACTTCTTCGCGAAAATCGTGCTTCACTGATCTTGTATTTAGCGTTCACGCGTATATTAACAATCATTTACTCTACCACACTCCTTACGCTCCTCACAACCATGCAGCTGAACATCATCGGCCGCTCGAAATACGTCCAATCCGTTGTCCAGCTCCACCGAGAAGAGAAGCTCCGCGAGCACAGCGCATTCAAGGAGTCAGTCTCTTCGCTGTTCTTCGGGGGTCCCCCAGTTTCAAACCTGGATCAGTGGCTTGATGAGGACATACAGGGCATCAACCTCATTACACCAGAAACTGAGCGCAAGGTTTTGACGCTCAGCTGGTGGCTGCTATATGTTGGGTGGAAAGACGTCAGTGAGCGGGTGCGAAGGAGTGTTGAAGAAGTATTCGATGGGTATGTCTGTCTAACATCTATGCACCAGCCATTTATCTCCTAATAAATGTTAAGTGTGTCATTAAAATCGAGATTGGGGCCAATGGAGCTACAGCGTCTAGTTTGCGACGTGCGACGACGAGTCGAACACGAGTTCACTTACGAGGGCACAGAGCGCAGAATAAAGTATGCCTTTCAATCTCCTTCATTTCGAAGCTTACCCTAAATCCATATTTTTAGCTTTCTATCTACCATTATACCCCCATCACCTGAAACTCTTGCTTTGGTCTTCGGAGAAGGTGGCGTACCCGATTACCGTGCTTCCCAAAGTACCAACACTGTTTCGTCCTCCAACGCCCCGCATTATTTTGCATCCACCTCCCAATCACATCAACATTATCCTGACCCCGAGTCGGACCTAGGCTTCGCTCGCCTCCTCAAAGAGCTGCGCGAAACAGCAACCTNCCCCCGCCTTCGCGCACGTGCTTGAATTGTCACTTGACCGAGCGACGGACGGGTTGTTCGATGGGCTGCGGAAGAATAGTTTCGGCGGTCTGGACACAGACATGGACACGGAGGCGGAAAAGCCACGTCTGGCGAATCTCCTCCCCGATCTGGCGCGCTTGGCGCACCTCGCGCTCAACGCTGTGCCGAATGAGCTCGTTGATGTGCGTCTTGTTTTATCCAATTCTTGATACTCGTATTCACGCTGATTCACGATGTTGTAGAGCACGACAGAGTTGAAAGAGATGACTGCGTTCGCAGCAATAATTTATTCAAGTTACGATGGTCATTTTCGCTGATTTCTTCATTTCTCCCAGCTGTGCATGTATAATTGCATTATATTTTTGGTATTTTCATTCAACACTTCTAATTGACATACTGGTTATTTGTTGCTCATTGTTACATGCTGTAGAAACTAAAAATTGCAAGAACCTTCATTGGTATTCAATGTCTATATAGCACTAGCTAGTTTGCATAGTTCCATAGTTGCCTTTGTTAGTCCCCTTATAGTGAGCACTGTATAGTTGCATGCCAGAACTATACAGTATTAAGGGGCACAATGTAGTCAGCATAGTTTTGGTCTGTACAGCCTAAAGTGAATATATAGGTTTTTTAGTTGACATCTATGGCTCTTAGTAGTAAATTCTGAAAATGAAGCAGGCTTTTGTTCAATAGACAGCACCAAGTAAAGCGGGCACAGTGGCAAATCACTGTAGAGCCAAAGGCTATAACAGTGATGAGTGATGAGTAAGAGTAACAAATAAGCAGAGAGCCGGTTTAGGGCCTGAGAGGATTGACTGGTACTGGTAAGGCTTAGGAGCACACTGGTGGGCTAGGTGACAAGGTATTTGGCTATGAGAACAAAGAGCTCAAGCTTGGGACTTAGAGCTCTGAGTACATGCCTTATATACTACTAGTACATAGGGGTGGAAAGAGATGGAAAGTGATGGAAAGGATGACTGAGCAAAGGATGAGCATCAGTCAGCATAGAAGGGTATGGAACTTGGTGGAACAAGTGATCATGTGATACAGGGGTTACTGTTGAAGTAAGCAGGTGATGAGATGAGATAGATAGATAAGCAAAGTGATGTGACAAGATAAAGTAAGGAAATTGTAACAATCACATCAAATCAAATGGTGTAATCTTTGTTGAATACTGTATTACTCTTCCATATGGTAAACACTAAATTTCATCCTCAGTTTCATAATCCAGTGCTGCACATTCAACAGTATCCTCCATTACCAAATCTAAATCCTTGTCATTCAACTCTAAATGTTGGAGATCAGTAATCAGATTAAGATGATGCCTATGACACAAAAACTCAATAGTTATCATTCAATTTAAACCTAAGAACTCACATAGCCATGTTGATGTAGCACAATAAGTCAGACAGTTTATGAGGACTCAACATGCACAGATTGTTAAGCCAAAGGCTATAACAGTGACAAGGTGACGAGTAAGAACAAAGTGGCGAGTAAGCAGAGAGCCGAGTTAAGGCCTGAGAGGATTGACTGGTACTGATGAGGCTCAATGAGCACACTGGTGGGCTAGGTGACAAGGTGTTTGGCTATGAGAACAAAGAGCTCAAGCTTGGGGCTTAGGGCTCTGAGTACATGCCTTATATACTACTAGTACATAGGGGTGGAAAGTGATGGAAAGTGATGGAAAGGATGACTGAGCGAAAGATGAGCATCAGTCAGCATGGAAGGGTATGGAACTTGGTGGAACAAGTGATCAGGTGATACAGGGGTTACTGTTGAAGTAAGCAGATGATGAGATGAGATGGATAGATAAGCGGAGTGATGTGATGAGGTAAAGTAAGGAAATTGTAACACCAGGTTAAGTAAGTTATGCTTCAAATGGCCTTCATGAAGAGCCATAAGTAACATGGTGGGGGTAAGCCTCCTCAGGGCTGCTGGATTTATGAGGTTGTAGGTGTCAATGGCATTGGTAGACGAGTCGACAATTGATTGGAAGGCTTTAGGCATGGCCTTGACAATGGCTGAGATGTAGGAAGAGTCATTAATCACATGACCAAGGTTGTTGAGTCACTCCTTTGTCTGCTCGATCTCATCAAGTGTCTTGTTGAAATGCTTGTCGTTCTTGCATTTGATCATGAAGAGGTGAGCTTCAGTAATGGCAACAGATGCCGTTGACTTGATGTCATAGTGAGCCTTCAATGTCTCAAGCATAATGAAGGTCTTGTCCTTTTTCAAGAACTTCCTGAAAACTTTATCTGGCAGCAAACTAACAATAGCATTAAGAAGTTGCTCATCTTTCTTGACCTCATCCTGTTGTGCAGGATTTGGAACACGTGTAAGCACAAAGCTTCCCTTGGCTGCCCTTATCGCAAGGGTAATATGTGTAGAGAAGATAGTGTAGTTGCTACCATCTTCAGCAAGCTTGGGAACATTGGCAAAGGTCTTTGCAACATTGACTGACATATCGAGTTTGTTGCAAGCATGAACAGTTGGTGATGGAAAGAGGTACTTGTTACAATTTCCTTACTTTATCTCATCACATCACTCCGCTTATCTATCCATCTCATCTCATCATCTGCTTACTTCAACAGTAACCCCTGTATCACCTGATCACTTGTTCCACCAAGTTCCATACCCTTCTATGCTGACTGATGCTCATCCTTTGCTCAGTCATCCTTTCCATCACTTTCCATCACTTTCCACCCCTATGTACTAGTAGTATATAAGGCATGTACTCAGAGCCCTAAGCCCCAAGCTTGAGCTCTTGTTCTCATAGCCAAACACCTTGTCACCTAGCCCACCAGTGTGCTCCTTAGCCTTACCAGTACCAGTCAATCCTCTCAGGCCTTAAACCGGCTCTCTGCTTACTCGTTACTTTGCTCTTACTCATCACTCATCCCTGTTATAGCCTTTGGCTTAACACTAGCTCAAGCTTACCTACCTGCCGACGNTTTTTATGTCTAGGCAACCCAGCTCACCATGGCTCAATTACCAGCACCAACTACCAGACCAACTTGATGTTCCACTTGGAACCACCAGTACAAAGTTTTTGAAGACACAACCAGGGAGAAACTCAATACTACTCCTGGGAACAGACACAACCAAATCAACCCCCCCACTGGTTCTACCTCACCAATGACCCAGAAGATGCTGCAGTCCACTTTGAGATAGCCATCCCCAACTACCATGAAATTTTTGAAGAAACTTGTACACCTAACCCGTCTCCCATCCAACCAACCATCAAACTTCCCACCCCACCAGTTTCCAACATCCAGCAATGACAACCTCAGTCTACACCTCTCCCACACGCCCTATCCACTAGCACCACTTCATCCCACATTCCCCTTTTCCTACAACCCGCACCTACACTACTAGTCAATATGTCCACCCCAGCCCCCATCGGAGAGGCTCGTATCAGCAAACCCAACAACTTTGATGGCGATAAAGGCTATGCCTGCCACTTCCTATCCAGTTGTGAGGCCTACCTCTCACTCAATGAGCAGGTCTACAACACTGACAAGGGAAAAATCATCTTTGTTCTCTCCTTCATGCTAGAGAAAGCTGCTGGAGACTGGGCCACCAACCGCACCACCATTGCCCTTGCCCCAAACCCTATTACCAACACACCTACCAGCTTCAGCACTTGGCAGAACTTTGTTAACGATTTCAGGAATATGTTCATCACCACCGACAACAGTGCCGATGCCCGATGCCAACTCCTAAACATCAAACAGACTGGCACTGCAGATGACTACAATACTCAGTTCAGATCCCTAATCACTCGCTCCAATATATCAGACAAAAATGCACACTCTGAAATGTACCAGCAAGGCCTCACCCACAGCCTCATACAACGCATCTATGCCAGGGACAAACTCCCTGACACTATGGAAGAATGGTACCAGGCAGCGTCTCAGGCAGACAACCTCTACTGCTGACTCCAGGCACTCAATGCCACCAGCACCACCACAACGTCCTCTGCACCTCATTCTACCCACTTCAAAAACCTCTTTTCCACTACCACTTCCTCTTCCCCCACATCCACCAACTCACCCAATCGCCCCAAGAAGCTGACATCAGAAGAACGTGAGAAATGCATGAAGGAAGGACATTGCCTAGCCTGTCAAGAAGTTGGACATAATGCTTGGGACTGCACCAAATACAAAACTCACACACCAACCACCATCCACCAAGTCACTCCTGACCCAGCACCTGCACCCCCAACCCCTGCGGCAGCTGAACCAGCAAAGCCCACCTCGAAGGCTGACATCATCGCCCACATCTGCTCCCTGCTACAGAATGTTGGAGATAACATTGCGGAAGAAGTCCTAATGGAGCTGGACAATACATATTTTTGAAACGGAGGATCAGAAAGGCGCTGAGCCCTCCCATTACCATATCACCTGTACTTGTATCTGATTCGTCAAAACCTACAATGCGAATTCCTGTTCAAGTTAAAGTTTATGGTCAAACCGTCTTAAGCAATGCCCTCATTGACTCTGGAGCAGAAGGCAAATTCATTGACTCCAAATTCGTTGCTAAACACCGCATCCCAGTTCGAAAACTCATCAAACCCATCCCAGTCCACAATGTTGATGGCACTCCCAACCAAAGTGGCACCATCACACACTACACACTTCGCCCCCTCTTATTTGGAAATAAACTCACTCTGGCATTTCTCCTGGTCACTTCACTTGGAAAAGAAGACATCATCCTGGGTCTACCTTGGCTTAAACAGCGTAACCCCGTAATCAATTGGAAAGAAGGCACAATCTCTATCAGGCGAACCACTACTGCAACCTCCTTGGCCCAGCGTACTACCAAAACCAGTAAACCACTCAAGGATCTAATACTGGCCCATTACCACAATTTCATCCACCTATTTGAAAAGAAGGCAGCGGAACGATTTCCCATTGAACGGCCATACAACCATGCCATCGATCTCAAACCTGACTTTGTACCTCATGACTGCAAACTCTACTCCATGACACCCAAGGAAGAAGTTGCTCTAGATGAATTCCTCACCGAAAATCTCCACAAAGGATACATTCGTCCATCCAAATCACCCATGGCATCCCCATTCTTCTTTGTTGACAAGAAAGACAATACTCTTCGACCCTGCCAGGATTACCGTGCACTAAATGAGGGAACCATCAAAAATGCGTACCCTCTCCCTCTCATTGGCGACCTCATGGACAAACTTAGAGGTGCCAAATACTTCACCAAATTGGATCTACAATCAGGATATAACAACATTTGTATCAAAGAGGGTGACCAACACAAGGCCGCATTCAAAACCATCCGCGGTCTTTTCAAACCTACTGTCATGTTCTTTGGCCTATGTAACTCTCCAGCCACTTTCCAGATGTTCATGAATGACATCTTTCAAATCATCATCACTGAAGAAGCCATCCTCATCTACATGGATGACATCCTCATCTTCTCCAATAACCTGGAAGACCTTTGTCGCAAAACCAACCGTGTTCTCAATGTTCTACAAGAAAACGATTTGTTCCTCAAACCCAAAAAATGTATTTTCAAAGTTCAAGAAGTCAAATTCCTGGGCATGATCATACGCCCCAACAACATTCACATGGACCCCGTCAAACTCGCTGGCATTCAACAATGGCCTGAACCCCACACTGTCAAACAACTCCATAGCTTCCTTGGATTCTGCAACTTCTACCGCCACTTCATCCCAAACTACTCCAGTATTGCCTACCCCCTTAATGAACTCACCCGCACCAATGAACCCTGGAAATGGAACAAACTTTGGGCCAATGCATTTGCTACCCTCAAAGACCTCTTCTCTTCACAAACGGCCCTGCTCATACCTGACAAAACTAAACCATTCATCCTCGAAACTGATGCATCCAAGGTCGCCTCAGGAGCTGTCCTATACCAAGCCAATTCCAATGGTGACCTCCAACCATGTGGATTCATATCTGAAGCATTTGGACCTGCACAACAATGATATGAAGTCTATGATCGAGAACTACTTGGCATTATCCAGGGGCTTACAGCATGGTGACACTACCTCTTAGGCGCTCCCCATACCACAATCATCTGGTGTGACCACAAGAACCTATCCTACTTCCAGGCAGCCCATCACCTCACCCCTCGCCAATCTTGCTGGAACCTTTTCCTATCCCAATTTGACATCTCTATCACCCATAAACTGGGCAAAGACATCCCTGGTGCTGACTTTCTATCTCAATGATCTGATTATGGCACTGAACCATTGGCAAAATTGACGTTGACCTCCACAACCACATCAAAGATGCCCAAACCACTGACCAACTTGCCAATACCATCCTCTGTGCTAAAACTCTTAATATCCCTTCCCCCTTTAAATTCTCCCTTGACGACTGGACAATTGACTCCAACCTTCTCCTCTTTCACAAACACATTTATATTCCTGATAACAAAGACCTTAAACAACAAATCCTTCACCTTTTCTATGACCTCCCTTCTTTCGGCCATCCTGGCATATTCAAAACCACTTCCCTTATTCACCAACACTACTGGTGGCCTGGCCTTACCATTTTTGTCAAAAACTTTATCAATGGCTGTGCTGCTTGTCAACAAATGAAAATTAATACCCATCCCACTACTCCCCCTCTCACTCCTATCCCTGCCAATCCATCCGCATTACCCTTTCAATCTGTTTCTATTGATTTCATCACCAATTTACCCCTTTTTAACTCTTTTGACTCCCTTATGGTCATTGTAGACCATGACTCATCCAAAGGCATTGTCTTATGCCCCTGCAACAAAACCATTGATGCCCTTGGCACTGCACTCCTCTACCACCAAAATGTCTACTGCCGCTTTGGACTCCCTAAACGTATCATCTCTGACCAAGGCCCTCAATTTGCATCACATGTTTTCCAAACCCTCTGCTCTCGCCTAGGCATCAAATCCAAACTCTCCACCGCCTATCACCCACAAACTGATGGACAAATGGAACAAGCCAACCAAGAAATCGAGGCTTATCTGTGCATTTATTGCGGTACTGCACCAAATACTTGGGCTGAATCCATCCCTGACCTCGAATTTTCTCACAACCTCCAAACCCACTCCATCACTAAAACTTCCCCATTCAATATCATCCTCGGCTATAACCCTATCCCCATTCCACCTGCCATTGAACCCACAAATCTTCCATCCCTATCTGAATGACTTTGTCTTCTCTCCACCATCCAAAAAGAAGCATTGGCTGCACACAACTTAGCCTGACTCCATATGGCTCGCCACACTTCTCGCAACTTTACCCCATTCAAACTAGGCGACAAAGTCTGGCTAGAAGCCACCCATCTTCATTTCCCCAATCGATCCCGCAAACTATCCCCTAAATGGGAAGGACCATTCACTATCGAACAAGTTCTTTCCCCTCTCAACTACTGCCTTAAACTCCCAAAAGCTTGGCAAATTCATCCAGTCTTCCACGCCTCTCTTCTTACCCCATTTGCTGAAACTGACTCTCATGGCCCTTCATTCACTCAACTGCCACCTGACCTTATCAATGGCCACGAAGAATTTGAAATCAAAGCCATCATCTCCCACAGCAGGAATGGAAAGCAGTGTAAATATCTCACCAAATGGAAGGACTATCCTTCATCAGCAAATGAATGGCTCAAAGAGGTCGACTTAGAAAATGCCCCTGAGATCCTCAATGACTATAAAACCCTGCACTTCCTCTGATCACTTCCTCACTCCCCATATTCCAAACCACGACAATTCAACCCTCATCGTCACCACACTATGCCTTCCCAACGCCCCAGCTCTCGCACCATCCACTCATATTCCCCCTACCCTTGTCACCACTTGGCCAATATTAACCACCTACACAACATACTTAACAACCCTAACCTACGACCCGCCATCGATGACCTCATCAACTGACCCAAAAACCATGCTGTCCAAATACCCTTGTATATCCATGACATTCTGCAGTTCAACATCAGCTCGATCCACCAACAAAGGCAAATCCTCACGAACATCATTGATACCCACTCTGCCAGCCTACGTGCATTTCGATCCATGATGGCCCTGAACCACCAATCGGAACACCTCCACAATGAGCAAAGCAAGTTCTTCCTCAATGCGGCACTGCACCATGGAGCAGCTGAAGTCCTGTCTCAGTTTTTCAAGGACATCCCCACTGACATCAGCTCAGACAGCTCCCCCCCNACCTGTTGTCATCCCCAACCCTGAGACATGCCCATTGGGCTCACCAGAAAACCCAATCACCATCGTCGATGACACAGAAGACCAATTTTATGAGGTATTGGAAACTGCCATCCAAACCTCTCCAACTTCATCACAGTCGTCCAACCATGGACATGGGTCCGTTGATCAGGATACTCAGGTACTCCCTTTTGGACAACACACTATTCGGGTTTCCCCAACATCAGGAAAAACATTTACTATACTAGAAGTGATGAATTTGTATAGTACTCCATAGTACTCCATAGTCCCCACCAACACCTATGGAACCTAATGAGTCTATGTGGTCTATATAGACCGCATAGTTTCTATAGTAATGCAGGGAACTAGTATAGTGCATTACATCTTGGGATAGAGATGATCCTACTGATGCATATATGCATGGAATTCATGAGTAATTGCACTGATCTTAGGTATATGGACACAATAAATTCAATTGCACCATAGGAATGTAAAATAATCCAAGTAATAGCCAAAAAGCAAAAACCTGCCCACTGATCAAAACTCGAAAATGGAGTGGCAGTATCTTCCCACACCTCAAATTAGATATGCAATAACTTGGATATGACAAATAATACTATGTACATAAGTATATATTCTGTATTGTGTAGTTGCTTGATTACTTGATGATGAAACATATATAGTGTAGAATGTGCATATATGCATGATTAATAGTTTTAGAATTTCCATTTAAAACTATGGAAACTATATTAGACTGTATGGTGTACCCTATATAGTACTGTATAGTACTGTATAGTTCTGGCATGCAACTATATAGTCTCACTAAAAGGGGACTAACAAAGGCAACTATGGAACTATGCAAACTATCTAGTGCTATATAGACATTGAAATTTTTCCTGATGAAGGCTTGTAATATGCATCATTTGTGGCAACATTGGGCACAACCAATTTTCTTGCCCCTACCCATCTGACTGAAACATGTCAGGATTGTTAGGGCCCACCAGTGTGCTCCTTAGCCTTACCAGTACCAGTCAATCCTCTCAGGCCTTAAACTGGCTCTCTGCTTACTCATTACTTTGCTCTTACTCATCACTCGTCCCTGTTATAGCCTTTGGCTTAACAGTACTGGAGATCTTGGAGAGCTTGGTTCAGCATGGAGCAGATGTTGCTGCTTGTTGCTATGTCAATCAATGAGTATACAATGATATCGACAACAGTATGTATGATAGGGCACAAAGAATAGATTGTTGTCAGGATGTAACACAGAGTTGAACAAGTTTATGAGTGAAGCGTTAGATCGAGTTTGCATACACAGAGTAAGCAGAGATTTCCCAGATTAGAGCTCAGGGCTCATAACCTATCAGAATAGATGCAGTATATCTGATGTGAGCAAGGCATGCAGCACTGGATAATCCACACAGAGATCACACACAAAGTGAGAGTAGAACACTTGTTCTTTGTGGGGCATACAAGCCACTTTATATACTACAGGATTTGTCCTTACTAATCCTACTTGTCCATGCTGACTGATATGCTGACTGATGTGCTGACTGAGCACAATACATGAATGACTAAACATCACTAAGACAGTGTAAGCATGATTATTCTAATACTATCTCTGTTGGGATGCACAACATTGCTCTTAGGCATGGACTTCCCCATGACGTATTTGATGCTATTCGTATTATCGACTGGTCTGAAGTTCTTGAAAATGCGAGCAATGCGAATGAAGGAGTGGCCAGATGTTGTTATAGAAAATGGAGAACATCAGCAAAAAACTAGAATTCTATATAGATCTATATAGAAACTATAGATAATATAGACCTGATAGATCCGAAATCTAAGTCCCAACTATGTAGCACTCCATAGAAGGTACTATATCTCTGTAGAACTCCATAGCGCTATATAGAATCCATAGACGCACCTCGTGCTAGGTGAAATTATATATTTGCTTTGAACTTATAGCTGTTCTATTGATTTTGCAGCACACAAAAGGAAAAAAAGGCCAAAGATGATGGTATATTGCAGTAGACAGATCTAAAGACAGGTATATTGCGACTGCAGACAAATAACGCGGACGGCTTTAGAGAATTAACAGTCTTACTCCTCGTCAGAAAAGACTACAAGCTTTGCAGCTTCAAAATCATTGGAAGTGAGCATCGACACCAGACCATTCTCGTCTTGTGGCACTCCCGCATGCTCACTACAAACATAAATTAATAGTATGCCAGGACGTAGAAAAAGAATGCTCACAAGGCCGCTTTCGTCATTCTTTTGAGTACTTGTGGGACATAGTTATTGGCTTTTACCTGAGTCGCGAATGCATTGATTGATACGAGGTTCTGGCGGTATTTAAGTTTGTATGCAAGACGAGAGAAACTGATCTGTGTATAATTCCCAGTATTGTACTCTTCGAGACTAGACTGGACCTGACAATAACAAAGTCAGACATACACATATTCAGCATTTACAAACAACAAACCATAGTTAACATCAGTGCGAGCGTAGGAATGGGGACATGGGGCTTAGTGTAATATGACTTGCAGATGATACCGTCGCCATTCGGCTTATTGAACCACTGCTTATTGAGAAGATCCTGAAAAATCGGGTGCTGAAAGGGTTCGGAACGAGTTTCCGGATCCTTGCATTGAAACATAGTCAAATGGGATAATAATAAGTACTGTATATTCACATACCTTAAACACAAACGTCAGACTATTCAGAAGCATAGCAACTCTCTCTTGGATGCCATTCTTCCTGACACCAACAAAGAAATTCGCCACAATAAGGGATGCCGCATTTCCTTTGATTTCACCACGCACTTGAGATGCGCGGGATTGGATCTGTGAGAGAATGGTATCAACTACGCAACAAGAGTATGTTTAGTAACATCATACCACTTTGCGCATATCATCCGTGATTGGATGGTTTATGCCTAATTCAGAAACAGCCTTCGTCCATGCATTATCTGTGAACTCATCGATAAGTCTCTTTGTAGGGAAAGCATCAATCGTGCAGATCATGGCACAGTAGTGGACCTCGGTGCGAACAAGAAGCTTGTGGTCATCTCCCTTATAGTCCTTGTTCTTCAGCTTTGAAGTTGAAGTCGATACTCGCAGCGCATTCGTCTGCGGCACACGCATCTTTGCCTTCTTGTTAACCGTACAGATGGTGGCTGAGTGGGAACGCTTACAGTTTACTTGAGCGGCGATGAGCTTTATTAGTAGAGGCAGGTGATAATGATAATACTACGCACCTATGGCGATCGTCGTTTTATCACGACTTTCAATTTCATCATCTGGCGAGCCAGCATTCATGCTGTTGATAGCATCATTGTGCATGATGACATCACCGTCACTCTCATCAGCATGGATGTCGTTGTCTATCTCATCCTGTGATTCAGTGCCGTAGGCTAAGTCATAGGTTAGAATCACAAAATAAGCCTGAGCAATATACAGCCGGGGACAAAGTAAAGTAACTTGAAAAATGCACCTCCACCGCTACTGATAGGGAGGCAGTCGTCGTCGCCGTCATTGTAGGAGTCCAATGTGTCATGCTCTTGCGTATTGGTAAGACTCTTGAGGACGGGGCGATGGCTTTGAGGGACTACTGTTTTGCGTTGCACAAGCTTCTTTGTCGGTGCCATGGACTCTGCAGTAAGAGTCGTGAACTCACACAATATATCAGTAATACGTACTTCATTTTCATTGAAATAAATACACACCATCGCATTTGCAGGAGTTACCGTCTTTCTTAAGTGCTCACCATCATCAGAACTTTCATCTGCAAGCTCGTCTTCATGTTGCTCCTTCATGAGCTTTTCAATTTTCTGGCATCTTTTCTCTAGTGCTGATTTTTGTTCTTCTGCGCGCCTTCACTTCTCCAGTATGTTGGCCTCTGTTTTAAGTATATACTGGTAGTTGATGTTTGTGTTACATGGTAGAATATGATGTACATACATTGAGCAATAATTGCTGGAGTCACGACAATGTTCCAACCAGACTTCGCTGACTGCCATTGTATGGGAGTGGGCGGTCCTTCCTCAGTGATTGTCTTGTTTTTGTTGTGACGTCTTGGAGGCATGAGGTAAAAATGGGGAGGGGNAGGGGGGTCACTCGCGCAAGCTGGATGATGTGGGGGGGAGGGAAGAAATGGGGCATCAAAACATCCCAGACATTTTCAGACTATAAGTAAAAAATCAGAGGAAAATGGAAATGTTCTACATCACACTACGCCACAACCAACAAACGAACACAACCAACAAATGAACACAACCAACAAATGAACACAACCAGTCACGTCAGGCTCAATGTACTTCAAGTTACCAAAGTAGGCATGCAGCCCAGCCCAACGCAACACAGCATGTCTCACTCAGCCGGCACAATTCGATAAGGACAAATTTATTTTTCTAGCTCCCTTAGACTCGTTTCCTTAGTACTTTCTCTGCGTGGCCCTCATATCACAATTGCTAGAATGCGTTCAGGTCGACACAATACATACCTACCTAGCTGCCAGCACTGTTATACTCATTTTGAGACAGAGAATGGTGTCAGCTGCCATCTTGCGCAGAAGCATTCCTGTCGTGAAAAGGAAGCACAGTGGCTGGCAGCTGTGTCTTGGAATTTATTCGACGCACACGCACATATTGAACAGACTCGACGTGTTTCACCTGATGGGGAAGAAATCCCTTACAACTATGACATGATGCCCTTAGATGCTGAGATGGACACAGATATCAATTATCATCTGCTTGCCATGCCAGACGTTCCACCTCCACCTCCACCAGAGTATGCAACCCAAGACAAAGATGAAAACGACAGGTATGTGGAGGACTATGATGGAGTTGCAGGGATGCCAATGTCGGACGTGGTACAGCCAACTCGGTTTGAATTTTTGGCTTGCAATATCCCCCTCGATAACAGTTCATTCAGTCCATTTGTTGATGAAAAGGAATGGGACCTAGCAAAGTGGATTATGAAGTCCTTGGGTAAAGGGACAACAGACGAGCTCCTAAAGACTGACTTTGTGAGTCAGTTGTCACTTTCAATAAATTGTCCTTCCTAAGACGCACATAGGTTCGTGAACGTGAACCGTCTTTCCACAATGCACGTAAGCTCTACCAGATAATCGACAGCCTCCCTGATAGCACAGCATGGAAATGCGACTTTATCAAAGTTGAAGGGGATGTCATGAATCTCAATGGAACACCTATGACAGAAACGTACCCATTGTGGCGATGCGATGCTATTGAGATCATTCAAGAACTTATTGGCAACCCTACATTTCGTAATGACATTGCGTACTTCCCTGAGTGAGCATATACTGACGCGCAAGGGACGTGTCAGATTTACGATGAGTTATGGACTGCAGACTGGTGGTGGGACAAACAGGTATGCACAATAGCTGATCATGGACCCATTATACATGGTTTAATTATTTGTGCTTCTTCAGAGTATGTTGCCTGAAGGGGCGACTATAGTTCCGGTGATCATTGTGTCAGATGAAACACAGCTATCTACATTTAGTGGAGACAAAACTGCGTGGCCTGTTTATTTGACAATCGGTAACATCACAAAGAACATCAGACTGAAGCCATCAACCCACGCAACTGTAATACTTGGCTATTTACCCAAAGTTAAATTTCAGTGCTTCGAAGGTGGCAGCGATGATGAAGCACGATCACGCATCTGGAATTTTTTCCATCACTGCATGCACATTCTCCTTGTGCCATTGATAGAGGCTGGAGAAAATGGTATCGAAATGCTTTGCGCAGATGGGTTCTCACAGATTGTTTTTCCAATCTTGGCCGCCTATGTCGCAGATTATCCCGAGCAATGTTTGGTCACTTGCTGCAAAAGTTTTCACTGTCCAAAATGTGTTGTGCCATGAGCAGAACTAGCTTCGAAGAAGAAATACCCGCTCCAGGAACCTGACAAGACGTTAGAGTTGCTGCGGCGAAATGCAGAACCATTTCGTATTAATGCACCAGCAGCATTCATAACACAAGGTTTATGACCGATGTACCCTCCATTCTGGGCGGACCTTCCTCATTGCAATATATTCGCTGCAATCACCCCTGATCTTCTCCATCAACTGCATAAAGGTGTCTTCAAGGACCATCTCGTCAGTTGGTGCTTGACGACTGCATCGGGTGGAGAGCTTGACGCACGATTTAAGTGCTGTTAAGCCAAAGGCTGTAACAGTGACGAGGTAACGAGTAAGAGCAGAGTGACAAGTAAGCAGAGAGCTGAATTAGGGCCTGAGAGGATTGACTGGTACTGATGAGGCTCAGTGAGCACACTGGTGGACTAGGTGACAAGGTGTTTGGCTATGAGAACGAAGAGCTCAAGCTTGGGGCTTAGGGCTCTGAGTACATGCCTTATATACTACTGGTACATAGGGGTAGAAAGGGATGGAAAGTGATGGAAAGGATGACTGAGCAAAGGATGAGCATCAGTCAGCATAGAAGGGTATGGAACTTGGTGGAACAAGTGATCAGGTGATACAGGGGCTACTGTTGAAGTAAGCGGAGTGATGTGATGGGATAAGGTAAGGAAATTGTAACATTGCCTCCCTTTCAAGGATCAACAATTCTCCGCAATTGTTAAGACAAAATAAAACAAAAAGAGAAAGAAAAAGGGGGCAACCATTTACTGGTGCAGAAGGATGGATGGGAATAATGGGCGTTATGAAAAGATAGTAAGAAAACGCACTGGTAGTTTATTGTCATTGCAGACAAGTATAGTTTTAGGTCAATTTCGGACCAGATTCTGACATGTTTCAGTCGGATGGGTAGGGGCAAGTAAATTGGTTGTGCCCAATGTCACCGCAAAGGATGCATATTACTGGTCTAGGGGAAACTCGAATGGTGTGTCGTCCAAAAGGGAGTACCTGAGTATTCCGATCAGCAGACCTGTGTCCATGGGTGGACGATTGTGATGAAGTTGGGGAGGTCTGGATGGCAGTTTCTGATACCTCAATAAACTGGTCTTCTGTGTCGTCAACAATGGTGATTGGGTTTTCTGGTGAGCCGGAGGGACAGGAGTCTGGGTTAGCAACAGCCAAAGGTGGGGGGGAGCCAGTTGAGCTGATATCAGTGTCAACATCCTCGAAGAATCGGGCTAGAGTGTCAGCCGCTCCATGGTGCAATGCAGCATTGAGGAAAAAGAGGCTTTGCTCATTGTGAAGGCATTCAGATTGGTGACTCTGGGTCATCATGGACTGGAAGGCACATAGGCTGGCAGCATGGGTGTCGATGATGTTTGCGAGGATCCGCCTTTGTTGGCGGATTGAGTTGATATCCAACTGGAGAACGTCATGGATATATAGGGGTATTTGGATATTGTGGTTTTCGGG
>SGPK01000354.1:0-26466 GCA_004802695.1 Phellinidium pouzarii
AGGATGATAAGATTACGGATCTCAACTACATGATTGGCCCAAAGCTATACGAAGCAAACTGGATGGATCTAGCTGCGAAGGGTCACATTGCAAATGTACAGTGTGCAGAGGTGTGGTGTCCAATGACGCCTGAATTCTACCGCGAGTATCTGCGCGAGCAGTCGCGCAAACGCATGCTTTTGTATTGCATGAACCCGAACAAAATACAGGCGTGTCAGTTTCTCATCAAGTATCACGAGGATAGAGGGGATAAGATCATCGTTTTCTCAGACAACGTGTACGCATTAGAGGTAAGACTATTCTGTGCGACATACAGTATTCATCTGACATGTTTATAGCACTACGCACGAAAGCTTGGTAAACTCTACATTCATGGAGGTACCTCTCAAGTCGAGCGTATGCGGGTGCTTCAGCATTTCCAGCACCATCCAAAAGTCAACACGATATTCCTGTCAAAGGTCGGAGACACGTCAATCGACTTACCGGAGGCGACGTGCCTTATTCAGATCTCATCGCACTTCGGCTCGCGAAGACAGGAAGCACAACGCCTCGGGCGGATTCTGCGTGCGAAGCGTCGAAATGATGAGGGCTTCAACGCTTTCTTCTATTCACTCGTGTCAAAGGACACACAAGAGATGTTCTATAGTACCAAGCGACAGCAGTTCCTGATTGATCAGGGCTATGCATTCAAAGTGATCACGCACCTCGATGGTCTGCAGACACTCCCGGACCTTGCGTACCGTATGCAGGACGAGCAGATCGAGCTTATATCATCCGTATTGCTTGCGAACGAGAGTGACGCGGAGCTTGGAAATGATGTGCGTGCAGGCGAGGGCGACCTGCCTGGGACAATCACTGCGAAGGACTTCGGCGGACCCGGACAGAGGGCAGGCAGCATGCCTGCGGCAAAGAGGACGACGGGTAGCCTCGGTGCACTCAGTGGGGCTGCTCATATGAGCTACGTCGAGCAGAATAAGTCGGCGAACAAGAAGCTGGCGAAGGAGTCTGCTGGGTCGTCATCACGGCATAAGCTATTTACGAAGCGTGATAAGCAGATAGCTCAGGCGCGGAAGGACGCGAGAAAGGAGGCTGCGTCGCGGTGATCTCTTATTGGATGATTCTGGACTTTGTGCGATACATACTTGGTATATTATAATGAAAATGTAATTTGTGCGGCTGCCTATTTGGTTTAGTATCAATTTCCTCAAGATTTCCCGAGATAAAAAAATAGTGATGGAGTATGAGGGCTTGATCTTGTTTCCAGGGTTCAGCTAGTCAAGTGGAAATACTTGGTATTGTTGATAGCAATGACAATGAGTGTAAAGAAAATAGGCCTCAATTTATGGCATTACAGAAGATACAAATTCATACAATAGCATCAGTTTTTTTTTTGCTCATTTTTCAATTCTTCTGATAAACCCACATGCAGCAGCTGAACTGTCCCTTCTGCCATCACATTACAAAAATTTGAAATTTATTATAAGTGGTTATAACAGCTATAATCAGCCTACAATTGGTCATAAGCCACCATGAGACTTATGAATGGTTATGCTACCTTCATGAATGGTATTTTTCTAATATTTCATGATTATTACCAACTTTTGTAATAATTTTAATCTCTGCCTCTTTTAAAGAGAAAAAAATCATCCTTTTCATTTATGTCCTATTTTATGCTCTATTTCTCACAACTCAAAGTCTCAGGGTCTAATCTTAATTAGTTTGTGAACATAAATTCACTTATATGCCTGAATTGAACACATGACTTAAAGGCTCAACAACACACATCCTAAAAGTGACAACATAAATACTTGCAAATTTGAATACTATCTTTTATAATTACTGTACTTATACTTGAATGTATTGGGAGTGCTAGCTTCAGTTTCAGGCTTGTAGTAATAATAGCACATATTTACATCATTATTCTCCCAATGATAACAATCCAATTCTTATTGATGAATGAAATCTAAACAAGGTCAATAAGTGGCTGGTAAGCTGGGCATACCTTAAAGAGTAGTGCAAATTGTTAATCTGGTTGGTCAAAGCTCCCTCATACTTGCAACATGCATAGATGGGTCCCCACACACTGTTCCAAATGCATAGACCATGCTAGGTCATCCACTATTTCTTCTTCTCATACAAATGGTGCATGCAGCAGTGTTGCTGTTAGGGCAACAATACACACAACAGTAGTGCACAGGTTCTAAGAAGCAAAAGACAACAAGAGGTAAGGTCAAGATGACTTAGGAGTAATAACACAGTGTATGGTGGATATCCTGAGGGAACTCAACTGAGGTCTCTAGGTCTGCATTGCCAGGTATTTATACAGGTGGACTACTTTAGAACAGGTCTAATCTATAGCTACCTTACTAACTAATCAGAGTGATAAGGAATGATGGTGCCATAGTGATGCAATATGGTATGACTCCTTCTAGAACCTTCTACTTAGTAATGCTTAGTAATGGTTTATACTGACTAATGACTACCTAAGCAATGGCTAATCCCTTGATTATGTAATGAGTATGTAAGGATGAAACTGGAGTAAAACTAAAACTAAAATTGTATATATATATCATATCATAAGAGTTTTTCTTGCAATCTTTGAAGTCCTTGAGGGCAGTGAGTGGCACATGGGCAGAGTGAACTTGAAGATGGTGAAAGCATGTCAAATTGACAGTCAGCACGTCAGTGGTTGTAGCCGAGTAATCCTATTATATTATGCTGATGATATAAGCAGTCAATAATAATAATGCTAGACTTAGCATTACAAGCTACCATAATATGCATATGACTGCTTATAATTTGTCACAATACTCACATGTTGTTATAAGTCTCCAAAGTGGTTGCAAAGCAGCAACATAAGCAACAAAGAGTCTGGCTAGTAGGTGCTTTAAATGGGGCATTTCCCGTGATACTCAATCATGACGGCTGTAGTTGAAGAACATGTTACTTAAATGAAGTGCCAGGTCAATTTGTTATTACTTACTCACGGAGCTCAACGTTGCCCCATCCTTCCGCTACCATTATACCATAGCAGAAACATTGCGACACCCAGCAGAATTGTTTCACCACCCAAGTGAAAGAAATTCCTAGTATGTGACAGCGATGAGAAACAAAAAGCCAAAAACAACCGGAATCTTGCTTGCCAAGGGCTCCAATGTTATCAATAGTGAATGCGGGGACAATTTTTAAAAAAAATGTGAGAGATGGGTATAATCACGTTCTAGGTCCATAGTGTATATGAGACAAATATCCGAAGGAATCCAATGCTGTGAGCATATGAGCATGATTTGACCAGCTCCTCTGGCAGCGACAAGAGGACAGTGTCGAGCTTGGTGATGATGAGGCTGGCAGAAGTGCATAAAATACTGGAGATAACTTCAGCTTAGCTTTCTTTGGAAGACCTCGTTCGTTCACTCAGAGAGAGAGAGGATCGTGAGCGTTTTCGTAAGTCATACTTTACTTGTGGACTTGGCTATTAATATTCTGCCTGGAGCCCGGACTCGGGGTCGCTCATTTCTTATCACGTGACTCTCGTAGTCTGTCGTAGTACGTAATCAGACTTGTTTTATCATCGTTTCAGTCTTCAGTTTTTCTTGCTCGAGTTCAAGCCCGACGCCTTTGGGCTTCAGATATTTTCAATGCAAGTGTAAGTATGCCATTATGAATTATTCTTCCCTCCGACAAAAAAGATGGCGACTAGTACCGTGGTGTTTCTATTTATAGTCGCATGTGACGTAGTAGTAGGTCAGTTGAAGGATGGCATTTTACATCCTCTTCTTCAACATCGCCTCTCGGGGTTCGGCCGTACCCTGGTTTCAAACAGCTTTTTGAGCTCGTGTATTCTCTTTCTGAGCTCCTCCTCTGCTGTGCGTGTACAGTGAATCTACGACTCGGAATGGACTCGCCCACTCAACCACCCAATGTCCCGGGCGNAAAAAAACGTTGCAAAACGACCCGAACAAGCTGATTTCAATACTCGAGAGGAGAAGCTGAGGATACAGATTCCTAATAACTTGGGCAGCGCAGCAAAGGAGACATCATCCGGTCCGAATGTCACAGGCGAATTCAGCGGCGGCTTCGCTTTCAATAATGGCTTTGGGCAAACACTCGGCGTCAAATTTTCTTCTCTTGCAAAGCAGAGTACTAGCAAATTTTTCGAACACAGACGGTCATGCCCTCGTCCTAACTTTGCTTGGTTAACCAACAATCTCGACTCTGCGCGCTTAAAGCCTGTTGTACGGACTGCAGTGGCAGGGTGGATCTCTGTGATTCTGCTGGTGATTCCGGCAATTGAGAAGTCGATAGGACAGGTATGTGTATTTTTTTTTTTCTAAAAATTACGATCACTCACATTACACAGGCTAGCTTTCTCGTCCTACTTGGTATTTCCCCTTTGCTTCTTCTATAAATCCGAATTTGACGTATCCATCATCATTTACAGCTGCGTTTCTGTCGCCCCCGGCAGAGCCCTTCATTGCTGTTTTTGAGCGTGAGATGGCAATTCTTTTGTTTACTTCCATTTCATTTGCGTAAGTATGAATTATTTCTTCTTTTGGAAGTTTGACTTCCNTTTTTTTCCTCCAGTTGGTCCTGTTTGGGGATTCGTCTTGCAGAACTTGCTCGCAATAATTTCAACACTTCCGCCACAAACAATGAAATATTCTCTGGCGAATTCATAGAAGCATGGGTAAGTTTTGATGTTCCTTCGGACTCGATATGAACGATCTCAATGGCCTCACCGTTTTCTAGCCTACTATCATTTGCGCGATTTTCCTCTTCATCGGTACTGGCTCCTTATTGTATACAAAAGCACGCGTCGGACCGGGACCTTATACTATAGGTCTTGTATTGTCTTGTATCATGATAGGTATATATGCGATCAACCAAGTCAACTTGCAGTATTTATCCATTATTTTTATAGACATCTCTATGACTGTGGCACCTCTCTACCCGTATGCGTTCTATTCGGTAAGTTTGAATATCCCCTTACTTTGATTTTGTTGACTGTGTCTCTTCAGATTGGGGAGAGCGTCATCAAACCAGTAGCATATCACTGCGCGATTGCTTTAATATGCTCTATCTTTGTTTTTCCGGAAACTGTGAACGCGCAATTTATTAAGCGTTTCCGTGGTGTATTTGTCCCCCTCGCTAAAGCCATGCGCACTCAGCCCAACATATTTGCTACATCGGCTTGGTCTGACGATTTCGATCCAAAACCGTTCTTCAAACACGTCGGCGCCGCGGAGGCCGCATTGGCACCGCTCGCTGCGTCGAGTCGCCTGCTGAAGAAGGAATTTTCATGGGGCCGCTTCGGGTCTAAGGACTTCTCTCGCCTGCACGAACTCGCACGACGGATGACGGTCCGCGCAAACGGAATGGCGTTTTACTTCAAGATCATTGACCCCGTTGCAAATAAGCAGGCAGGGACATTCTCGCTTATGAATACCCCAGTGTCGACGCCTGCGCAATCGCGGCCGCCGACGCGGCCATCATCGCCGTCCCATTCGCAGAGCGAGATGAATCTGCCATCAAATGAATCTATTATATCGTCACCGCGTCGACGGAACCGTCATCGCCACCACTCCGCCCACCATTCTCTGTACCATAATGCTCTTAACTTTCATCATGCACACCACTACCATCATCACACACCATCCATCTTCGCGTACTCGACCTCGCTTTTTCATGAGGTGTTGAACCGCTCGGCGGAGAATGCAGTGGGCGTATTTGAGTCGCAAAGGTACCTAAATCTCGAGTCGCGCATGGCCCATCCGAACGCGGACGAGCTCGTTCCGCGGATAATGGCGCTTCTAAGTGAAAGTGCAAGCGATCTTATTTTATGCTGTGCAGAGACATTGGATCACCTCGTCAGTTGGCTCGATCGAATGAATCAGGATCGATTCTGGAAGCTCTATGGTCGTAAGCGTAAGATGACCTGGGAGGAGGGCATACGTCAAGATAAGATTATGTGTGATAAGCTCCAGAGAGTTCTGGACGAATTCCGACAGAGAAAAAGGTATTGTTGCTGAGACGATAAAGTAATTGGATCTTCGTCCTGATATGCAAATCTCTTATGCATAAGACACCGAGTACTCGACATGTATCGAAGACATGTCGATCCCGAGCCAGGGTCGCCGCCTGAAGACGACCCGCCTCCACATCGCTATCTTTTTCAATGCTATTTGTATCAATATCATCTCGTTTCCTTTTCAGAGCATCTTTGCCATATGGTAAGCTGTGAATGGATGATATGTTTTAATACCATTACTGACTATTGCTCTCTCTTGTTTCCTACCTGCAGCTGGAAGAAATAATTGATTTAGGGAAGACTCGTCCTGGCTCTCGTTTATGGTATCCTATTCTGCCGCTTGGAAAGATCCTGACATGGAGCAAATGGGAGCCAACGGATGTAGGGCTAGGACAAAGCGAAGACGAAGATCCAAGTACGTAAACTTATTTCACAAGCTATTACAAGCTTGAATATAATCTACGACCTGGTCTGCAGACATTATCCAAGGCATCGAGCCTCAGAATGAAGAACTTGGGGATACCATAACACGCGATCCCGACGCATTACCTCCAGGGAATATGCTCGAAGCTATTGGGAATATATTCCATCATTCTGTTGGTGCGCTTGGGCATGGAAATGCAGTTTTTGGTTTTAAAGCCGGTATACTTTCTGGTGACCTGACGTTTCCTTGTATATGTGTTGTTTTCGACTGATACTGATTGTTTCTAAAGTTCTGTTGAGCCTGCCGAATTTCATACCGCATTCCGCGAGGTTCGCTTACGGTTCGTCATTTTCTACGCAGTGTTCTGCTTCAATTTTGGTCTAATTAATCACGATACGAAGTGAACAGGTCTATCTGGGCACTGTATAGATTTTAAAAACAACTTCGGACCAATGACTTATGTCTTACATTTATTTGCACAGTGTCATTGGTCAACTAACTCTCTCCCGTTTTCGTGGAGACACAACGTTCGGCTGGTTTTCTCGAATATTGTCTACTTTCATCGGTGGGCTGACCGGCACAGTGATGTGGTGCGAGAAAATTGGACTTTATATTCTACTTGAATTGTTTACTGACGAAATCCGGTTTTGCTATAGGTACATTTCGACAGGGCTGGGCGAAGGAAACCCCTATGGCCTCTCTGCAGTCTGCGCAGTCTGCTTCCCGTTCATCTTCTTCATTAGACTGTATTATCCCGCGTCCCCGATGACGTTGACTATTTTTACTGTGACGATTGGGCTCGTCGTTGGTTACTCGTGGCAGGATACGCACCTGCCGACACTGTCTAATCAAGGTAAGAAAAGACTAGATATCATTTTATTTTATCTTTTGAAAGTATATGAACCTCGTGATTTTCATTAGGGAAGGGAATTCAGGTTGCTTGGGTTAGGAATGATTTCCGGATCTCGAAAATTAAAACTTATTCCCCCTTTTATACCTTTATACTCCAGAAACGTTTCCTTCTTGTCGCCATTGGTGTTACCGTTGCCTTGTGAGGATGTTTCAAGCGTTCTCTTTTTTCTTTGCCTGACGGATATTATGCATGCGTTGTGTTATAGTCTGTTTTCATACCTACCGCCCTCGACGACGCTGCGACGGTATCTGCGCACGACATATGCCACGACCGCACAACAGCTAGGACAAGGGTACTGCGATGTCGTTTCATCTGTAGCCGTACAGGATGATGCACAGTCAACGATCCTCATCAAAGATCTCATTGCAATTCGCTTTAAATTGAGTCGTGCGCGTGGACTCATGGCAAACATCACGTATGAGTTCTCTCTTCGTGGGAAGTGGCCACGTGAGCGGTACAATACTGTCCATGAGATTCAAATGTGAGGCTACTTTGTCCTACTTTATAACCCCGCAATAGAGATTTACTGTTGCTATTGTTTATAGAGAAATTGCGTATCTGCTCTCGCATTTACGTTCAGTTACAGAGCACCTTGAGCCATCATGGGCGCGTGCATTTCTTAAAAGGACTCGCTTCCTCGAACCGGATTTCCAGGGAGACGTGTTAGCTGTTATTAGTATGTCTACATTTATCCTCATACTCTAGCATTTCTTGTCGCTTGATTAATTTGACTTCTCTGCAGGCATGATATCGACGGCGCTGCGCACGGGAACTCCTCTGCCGCAAGTGACTCCGTGTCCACTGCTTGTCCGCTTCACCACGCATCAGGAAGGCCTACATATATTGCGCAAGGAAGATGAAGGCGACTTCGGATTACCACGCACGCTTACCGTCGAGACTCTTGAGGATGAGCAGTATCTGTGCGTTTTCTCGGTTCTTTACTTTCTCGTTCAATATTAGACTGACGTCACGGATGGGATTTTAGTTACTTCAGCGTCGGCGTCGCGACGGCTTTTAGCATCGTTACGCGACTGGACCGATTGATGTTGGCGACAAAGGAACTCGTCGGAGAGCAGTTCCACATAAGGGGCCTTCCTGTGTATATCTCAAAGACGAAGAGCACACACTGAGCTGCCTACCGGATGGGCAGATGTAGAAGTCGCTAGAAGTAAAATTTGTTTCGGTAGAAAGACAACCCTTACGGCCTGTCTGTCAGGCTATTTTACTTTTATTCATAGGGATCAAGGAAAATAATTTGCATGTATGTATATTGTAGGCATTCAGACCAGTGGAATTAGGATTGCGCATCAGGCTGTCGATACATGTACATATTAGTTGCTGTGATCAGCCTATTATCCCAATAATATAACTGGAAAATCGGGCCTAAGAATTATGTTTTCCAATCACATATTGACCTGACGTCAACTGGTCCGGAGAATACGCAGAGGCTAGACCGACTCGTAGACAGTAGCACCAACAACAAGAGGACAGGAAAGTCGTGTTTTGTGTTTAGCATGCCAGTGTTACCTCGACAGCTTGAGCAGCTTTTCTCCTCTTTCCTCCCTTCCACCATTATCTGCTATCCTAGCGCCTGAAGAACGATGAGACGCCGCTTATGCAGTTGCCTCGCTCGCCGAGCCATTTGCAGATGTTTCACCAGCTATACTTGTCACGGTCGCCTCCTCGGTCGTACTCGTTGCAGTCGCCTCGCCAGTCGCACTCATAAAAGGTTCCCCCTCGTTCAGGTTTGTAGCAGTCGCCAAGCCCGAAGCGTTCGATGCAGCCTCCTGCGCCTCGCGCAGATGCCGCTGTATCCGATCGCCGCCGGAGCTCTTCAAGACTTTGTACAGCGTGAAACGCTTGCGCGCCGAGACGGGCGGACAATTTTGGATCGTCACGACATCGTCCTGGCGCAAGGCTAAGGTCGATTTACNAAAAAGTAATTAGCAGGTCTAGCTAGAAGTTGTAGGCGCGTCGATGAAGGTGGAAAGCGTACTGTTCTCCGGGTCGTGTGTGAGATACTTTTTGCTCCGCTCAAAGCGCTGTTCATGTTCGAGAGTGATGGCCAGAAATACACCAGTAGAATTGGTGGAGCCAAAACAAAGCAACACAACAAGAGAAGATAGTCAGTGCATAGTAGAGATGAAGGCAGAAAACGTCGATAACGCACCTTTTGCGTGCGTGGATGGACAGCCCAACGTGAGACTGTCACTGTCGCAGTCTTGTTCATGTATCCGACCTTCGTTACGATGCCTTGAAGAATCAAAGGAGGCATTGTTACGGACAGGAGCAGGAGCTGCACGAGTACGAGAACTTCGAAGTGTACAAATTCTGAGTTCCCACGAATACAAAGTCTTCAAATTGAGCAAGTGCTTGCGGCACGTACGCACACCTGTTCTACTACTATTATACCGCCGGATTCGCCGCCATGGACAACTCGCCAACGGTGCTGTTCGACTCATACGAGCAGGATTTCCAGCAGATAATTGCTAGCATCCGCACCAAGCTCGATGGCGATGGTGCTAGTGAGCGCGGAGGTGAGGCGAACACAAAGAAAATACTAGCTCATACTGACATTGAGGGGTGCGACAGAGCAGCGCAAGGCGACGCTTCGGCGTGTAGAGATGGAGCTCGACGAGGCAGACGAGATGGTACGCCTAGCTCGCCACTTTGCTCTCGTTTCTGTAATTCTGACGCACGAGGGTTTACATACAGGTCTCACAGATGGAGATCGAGCTGCAGGGCATGCCGCAGAGCATCAAGGCGCCGTATGGTGTGCGCGCGAAGGGGGCCAAATCCACGCTCGCGGCGCTGAAGAAGCGCGCGCGCGAGGCACACGCGCAGAGCGCGCGGTCGGAGCTACTCTCGGACGTCGGGGGCTCGCCGTTCCGCAACGTGCATTCAAGTGGGGAAGAGGGTTCAGCAGGTGACCGCTCGCGTTTGCTGGCGGGGACTGAGCTGCTTGAGGGCGGCTCACGGCGCTTGCAGGATGCGCAGCGTGTTGCGCTTGAGACGGAGTCTCAGGGTGCCGATATTCTGCGCGACCTTCGTCGCCAGCGCGAGCAGATTGAGAATGCGCGTGATACAGTGCGTGTATCTATGCTCTCGTCCTTCTTGTCTATATATGCTTACTTTATGCGTTCATTTTACAGTTACAAACGGCGGACTCCTCAATCAACCGGGCGTCAGGAACGCTCAAGAAGATGATAAAACGGTACGCGGGTCGCTGCCTTCTTCCCTGGTTTACACGAGAAGAATATTGACCTTAACTTTTGATAGGATGTATCAACAACGTGTCATCACTGCGGCCATTATAGTTGTGCTTCTCCTTCTCATCGCCATCATCCTATATGAGAAGTTCTCTTAGTATTCATATACCGTGCTGGACGACGTATTTTTTTTTCTCCGTGTCTGTCTATGTCTCTATGATTAACCTAGGATATCACCGAACTCCACTTCGTTACACGATCGTTATTTGCACAATGTATTTGGCTTCTACTCTTTTGTTATTGATTGCTTCGCTTTTATTTAGAAAAAGATACGTCCTCGTTGGCTGCTGTGCAGCTTTTCTCTGGACACATAATATAGATACATTCAACGGGAAGCAATGTGTCGCAGCATCCTTTACTGAACTTGCACAGACGTGGATGCCTTTGCGCCCTGCTGCAGTGCAGTCTGGTGTGCTGTCTGGATCTCCACAATCTTGAGGGTTTCAAAATAAAGTTAGGTTGAGCTTATTATGATATGAGAAGGAGCAGAACGACGTGCGTGTACGCACCTCCATCCGCCGTTTTTCGGATTTTTCAGTTATGTCCTTGATCTGCCCCTCTATTCTTTGGCTATCGTCCGAAAAGAAAAGGGTTGAGAAACAAGGACATCTCGAGTTGTGCAGCATATACGCACATTTCAGCCTTGATGAAACTGAGTCGCTTATCGACGTTTGCCTTAGCCTCCGTCTGATCTTGCTTGACAAGCACAGGACCGATAAGCTTGTACACCTCATTGACAGGTTTCAGCGTCGCGAACTCCTATTCTCACAGAGTAGTTTTTCATTCATTCATGAGTTTTATTTCTCGCAGAAGACCGAGGGGCGCCGCGCACATTCTTGACCATGTTAGTCTCGGTGAGCTGCACGTCGAGGCGCTGGCGTGCATCAACGGTGTCTGAAAGCTCGACTTGCAGCTTCTGGTATGCGGCCGTCGCACTCTGCAGACGGGCCTCGGGCGTCGACATCTTTCCTCGTCAGGGTGCAAAAGAGCAGGAGATGTCAGTCGGAAGTTACGTAAATGCGGGGTAAGTACAGGACCGAACAGTAAGTGCAAGACCCGTCCGCATCTCAAAAATGCAAGNAAAAAAAATTGGAGCGCTCGCACACACTGCGGGTTGTTTCTCAACGACCATCTGGCATCTCGTAGACCTCTCTCTCCACCTCCTCGCCTCTTTCTTTTTGCTCTTCATCTCTGTTTGGTCTATAAAGGATGGGCTCATTGCTGCGCGCGTACAAGTGAGCTGCCGCTTTGCTTTGCTTTGTCCTGGCGAGTTGTGCATCCTGACAACAATTGCAACCCAGCGCGCTCCTCCAGCGTCGTCCGATGCTCACGCAGTCCTTAACAGCAGGCGTGCTTTTCGGTGCGGGCGATGTAATCGCGCAGCAGGCGATCGAGAAGCAGGGCAAAAATCACGACGTGCGTCTCTCCATCCTCACCTGCCCTTCTCCCTTCTAATTTAAACAAATGACCTTTCAACATTTCAGTTTGCGCGCACGGCGCGCATCACGTTCTACGGTGGCGCGCTCTTCGGACCTATCATGACAAAGTGGTACCAGGCGCTGAACAAGCTCAAGTTCGCCACCCCGACGAAGGCGGTCGTATACCGCGTAAGTCTATTCGCTTTCTATTTCTTGTCATGTTTTCTTGGGAGCTGACGCAGAGGAAAAATTCGTAGGTGTGGCTTGACCAGGCAGTCCTCACCCCAGGTGCGTTATTTGTTTCTTCTTCGCTTGGGTGCGGCGACAGNTTTTTTGATTGATGACTTTTGGCAGTCGCGGTTGTGTTCTTCTTCTCGTCAATGACGTTCCTTGAGGGTAAGGGTGTGAGCGAGGCGCGCAAGCGCGTTGAGGCTGTACGTGTTCCCCTTCGTCTGCCAGTGTGATGATATGCACATTTTTGACATTTATACNTTTTTTGCAGGCTTACGTCCCGACTCTCTTGCGTAACTGGGGTGTCTTCATTCCTGCACAAATTATCAACTTCGCTCTCGTGCCAACGCACATGCGCTTTGTTTTTGTTGGTGTCGTCAGCTTATTCTGGAGTACGTTTCTTCCGCTCTCCTTTTCTTATCCCTTCTCTTCTTTTTAATATTAGCATTTCTACCTATACTGACGGAAGATAACACATCCATGCTGCCTTATCTCTTCCAGACACCTACCTAAGCTTCGCGAACACGCAGGCTCAGCACGCGCTCATCGCAAAAGACGTAGTCTTCGATTTGGAGAAGGGTGAGCCGGAGAAGAAGCTCATGGAGGCGTAAAATACAAATACAAATACGACTTTCCAACCACCATCTACTCATCATTTCTTACTCGGCCACACTTACCAGCATAGATTGGTATTAAGAACTATTACTTATTTGCGACTTTTTTTTTGAATGGATAGATTTTGTTCTTGGTCCTCATGTTTTTGGCCAGGTAACATGCACTGCTCAGGCATGTAAGATACATACATTTCTCCTACATAGACAGACTCTATTCAATCTCATTTATTTAATCAGCTAGTTTTACAAGGCTTAGGTGATCGCAATCGTGAGAAACTCTTTCCAACTACGATTGTTCCATGAAGTGATCCACATGCATGTCCCTTTGCTCTTTATACGTAGAATCGCAGAACAGCATGAAAGACACTTTCGCAGATGCGAGTACGTTATAACAGTAATTTTATGATACTTGATCTCTGAGAATATGCTACTTTCCCACACAGATTTCCCTAGGACTGCTGACGGCAGAGTTTACCACCTTGGTCTGCGGGCGGGTGAAGTGGCGAATCACGTTGTGAGAGAGAAAAGACACTAATTTTATGCGCGCCAAATCTATCTCATACTATGTTTGAGCTTACTGTGGGGTCTCCATCGCGAGCAGAGGCAATTGCCAAGCTTCTCGACGGCCCCGAGACATTTAAGCTATCCTCAGAAAGAGGATTCCTAACTTTCACAGGCCGTTACAATGGCGTGCCAATAAGCATCGTCAGTATAGGGATGGGCTACCCGAACATGGATTTTTTCGTTCGCGAAATCCGCGAGTGTGTCTCGGGTGATCTCATCATCGTCAGGTGCTAACTAGCTTTTCCAAANTTTTGTGTCGTGTCATGAAACTGAGCAACNAAAAAACTAACGTGATTTTCTATTAAATCCATAATTTAGACTAGGCTCTTGTGGCGGACTGACAGGCCTTCCTGTTGGAACTATCGTCATTCCGTCATCGTGCGTTTCTGTCCGCAGAAACTACGATTTCGATTTCGCAGGAGGCACTGCGAACGAAACACAGGAAGCTCCGTATCAGATATCTAAACCCGTGAATATCTGTCACCACTGCGCAGACGAATGCACAGACAGTTTCTGATTTTTGCTCCATAGGTCTCCGCGGATCCTATACTTCATGCAGCAGTAATTCTCAAAACATCAAGCGGATGCTGAAGTGCTAATTTCACTGACCCTCGTTATGTGTTTATGTAGCTAGTGAGCGCACTGAAGGGGACCAAATCGCACGAACCTCTCGTGACTGTCGCGACGGACATCGTCAATGCCAGTGCAGACAGGTATCAATCATCTGAACTACTTTTCTTTTTTCCTTAAAATTTGACGCATTTGCTCACACAGCTTCTACTCTTCGCAAGGCCGACAGACGTCCTTCCTGGACCACAATGAAACCCTCGTCGACCACTTAATAGCCTCTGTTCCGAACCTCGGGAGCCTGGAGGTCTGTATCCTAACCTGCTTCCAAATTCCTGCGAGACAAAATGACGCGAGATCTGTTTTACGTTTTACAGATGGAAACATTTCACCTCCTACACCTCGCATCTGTATGGCGTCCGCGCAATTCGCATCCCGAGTCCGGTTCGCAGACACTCCCGCCGACACGGCAAGCCGTCACACCCGCCATTTNCCCCTGTATCTCCATCCACTGGGCCGTCTGAGCAACACGACAGCGCACCCAAACTGATGAAGGGCTCTGGGCCTCCCCCACGCATCCGTGCAGCTGCCGTGCAGATGATCTTCGCGGACCGGCGTTCGCAGGACTTCATTGACCCCGCACGCGTCGTGGAGCTCGAGGCGTGGAGTGGACGCGCGGTGCTTGATGCGCTTAGCTCGTTTCATGTCCCCCAGGAAGTGAGCAATGATCGGGTTTGCCGATGGACCGATCGCTGACGATGTACTTGTATAGAACCTCCATGAGGAAAACGGGAGCGTGTGGATGAAGAAGTAAATTCTGAAGCATAGGGATAAAGGGGAATGAATAGATTGCGGCAAGATCCACGTTAATGCTAATGCTATAGATATCAGTTACTATTTTTCATTTATTCGCGATCGGACACTTATATTGAACCCACCGCGAGTCAATACCCATGAACATGCTAGTCAGTAATCCATGAGATTGTTTCCCTGTTTCTATTGATACATTTGGGTTGCCAGTATGTATTGCCTATACAGCTTGTTAGAGTTTACCAGAAACAAGATAGAAAAAGAAGATCTGATGTAGAAAATGACTATAAACCCATTAAACCTAATATGCCTATTATACCGTTATGAGACGTATGAAATGAGATGAGCGCAACAAGTGATTCTGCGAAAATCACAGAAGACTTCAGTCGAAGACATCACGCATAATGCGACTGACACGACGAGGTCGGACAGCGAGAACAGCATCGGGCGATGCCGTAGCGCTAAGCAAGGCCGCAGTAAGTGTGGCGTCTGCGGAGGAGGAAACTGGACCCGCGAGAGCTGGAGACGGGAAAGTGAGGTTGATGGTGGATGTTATAGTGAAGGCGGTGATCGGAATCGCAGCAGACTCAGAGGCAGAGGCAGAAGCAGAGGTGAGTGAAAATGAAGTAAAACTATTGCCGCAAATATTCTGCTGGCTCGTAGAGGTACTGGAGGACGCGAAGGAACTGTCGATAGAAGACGGCGTCGCCGACGCTGACGTTGAGTCAGCAGCTGCTGAAGGGGTAGAATTGCAATCGCTGTCGACGAGGGTCGCAACTTCGGGACCAGGGAATACGTATGTTGCGCCGGGGTTGAACACGGTCGGGTCGAAGATGCCAGGGTCATTGTCTGCGTATGCACCGGGCAGGGAGACGAGATCGCTCTCGGCAGGGACACCCGTCTGGTTGCCGCCAACATTGATCTGGGAGCACGACGGGTAGAACTCTGCTCCGCCTTGTTCGGTTGCAAGATGCAGCGCGATGATCTCGTTCCGCACAAGGTATTGGCCTGGGGCGAGGTTGGAGGGGAGCGTGATGCTAAATGTACCGCCGTTCACTACGACAGTGTTGTTTGCATCAGTTGGATGCATATGAAAAGGTAAGGCTGGAGAAAGGGAGACTTACTGAGGTCTTGCTGGACCCAGGTACCGTCGGCCCTTTGGCCGGCCTCGTTGATCTTGAACCATTTAGCATTGATCGCATCGAACTTGTCACACGTCGTATTGCCGCAAGTCGAGAGGTAGGTCATCAAAGGGCCTATGTTATGTGGCCACTATTACCACAAGACAAGATCAAACTTAGGTTCGGCCACCAACTAGAAAATATGGATTTGCGTACGTTTCCACCATCACCTCCAGCCCAGTCAAAGGTGACATTGCTGCTAGGGTTTGCATCGGCTACGAGGGCGGCAATTTTTGCATCTTGCCCACAATTTACAGCACGGTTCGTAGCGCCTTTGACGGGGTCGACTTTGTCTATAAGGCGAATAACGCTGGGGTTTTCAGTCCCTTGCGGGATATCGCCTGCAAAGGTCTTGCCGTCAATGGTTATCTGCCGGAGAAAGCCATGCGCGGCGACGAGAGGAAGTACGGAGAGGAGCGAGATTCCAAAAATTGTTGACTTCATGACTAGGTGATTTAGATTTAGGGAAACAATAGAGATAGAGTTTGAAGAAAGGAGAGACTCGGTAAATAGGCTAAGAAGATTAAACGTTGGACAGAAGAAAACTCGTCAAGAGCCTTAGATGGTTTAGCGGAAGAAAGTACACGGTGGGTTGCGAAGACGAGGCTTGAGCTTCTTTATATGGCGCCCAGACAATGACTCTTAGATCCATTTAATAATTATAATAATAAATAGTAGGCACGACGACGAGGCCACAGAGAACAATAAAATTGAAGTTCGAACTCCGAAACATGGTGAATCAGACATGCCACTCCCGTATACAGCTTCAGCGACGCCATCAAAGGCTGAATCAAGCCCAGAAAGCATATTGTTTTTGTATTCGACCTGAAAAAGGTGACAGTCTAGTAAAAGCAGCGAGTTTTTCGTGTGGCAACTTGATTCTCCAGAAGTTAGAACAGTGTGAAAAGACAGCCGAGTCGGTGAGAGGCCGCAAGTTCGTCTTTTTTTCAGGGTATAAAGAATGTCAGACAAGGGCCCGAGGTCAAATTTGAGGAAAGCGAGATGTTGAACCTTGCTGATTGATCGATTGGCACAGACCACCGTGACCGGTAAGTAACACTGTGTCTCGCACGTTGTGCAACAAAAACAAAAAAATCTAATGCGACTTGCTATTTTCTCAGTGCTCAATTATCATCCGCCACTGGACTTATAGCAATGCAATAGCTTATGGACAGTCACCACAGACTCACTAGACTATAAAGATTATAGCAGATACGCAGTTTGATTGATTAAAGAAAACTGGTGAAAAAGCTCTCAAAATCTGCGTCTGCCGCTACTCAACGTTCCAAAGTTTGCCGAGTGCGACGCATAATCCTTCTTGCGAATCTGACCGCTTCCTACTTTTCATTATACTCAGTTATGTTGACGTGTTCCTCTGAAGACAGAAAGAGCCTTCGCTGCTTCGAAGATCGGTGCCCGCACACGTCGCACATATTTCACTTCATCCGAGTCGCCAACTATTGTGCTTGACGGGGTAATGAACCATCAGGAAAAACATTTACTATACTAGAAGTGATGAATTTGTATAGTACTCCATAGTACTCCATAGTCCCCACCAACACCTATGGAACCTAATGAGTCTATGTGGTCTATATAGACCACATAGTTTCTATAGTAATGCAGGCAACTAGTATAGTGCATTACATCTTGGGAAAGAGATGATCCTACTGATGCATATATGCATGCAATTCATGAGTAATTGCACTGATATTAGGTATATGGACACAATAAATTCAATTGCACCATAGGAATGTAAAATTATCCAAGTAATAGCCAAAAAGTGAAAACCCGCCCACTGACCAAAACTCGAAAATGGAGTGGCAGTATCTTCCCACACCTCAAATTAGATATGCAATAACTTGGATATGACAAGTAATATTATGTACATAAGTACATATTCTGTATTGTGTAGTTGTTTGATTACTTGATGATGAAACATATATAGTGTAGAATGTGCATATATGCATGATTAATAGTTTTAGAATTTCCATTTGAAACTATGGAAACTATATTAGAGTGTATAGTGTACCCTATATAGTATGTATAGTACTGTATAGTACTGTATAGTTCTGGCATGCAACTATATAGTCTCACTAAAAGGGGACTAATGAAGGCAACTATGGAACTATGCAAACTATCTAGTGCTATATAGACATTGAACTTTTTCCTGATGAACACTGAGTGAACAGCCTTAAGTTGTTCATTGCCCTGTCAAGGACAGTACTACACAGACACAATATTTTTGCACTAAAAGATGACAGAAGTTCTGAAAATGCCAATTAATTCGAAGACGGTGCAGAAAATGGTAATTCTTAGGCTCCACTGCTTGACAGACACCTTGTCTTTAAAGAAGCAAAATCAGGAGCATGCGACCTACGAAGCACCACATAATTTTATGCATATAGTGTGTACTTTCTCGCGAGATTTCGTGAAGCACATTGGAATCCGGAGGGAGCTCGGGGGGGGGGNACATATGTTGCTCGCTTTCGCCATTCGGAAACACAAATCACCGTTTTCTTTTTTCTTATTTTCCTCTGGATTGAAAATCGTCGTATAAGAGGAGTCAAGTCCTCATGACTGGGTTCCTCTCTTTGTCTCCTAAATATTTGGCGCTCAACTTCTCGCGGTGCTCCTTGCCGGTAGTTCTGCTTTCGCGCACGTCCGCATGGCGGCCATCTTTGTCAACGGCGGTAAGTTCGAGACTGACTCAATCCGTCTGCCTCCATCGAACAGCCCAGTGACAGACGTGACTTCGGTTTGTACCCTAAATTGTTTGGAATAGTACATGAAGCCTCGGTTGCTCTCTGGACGACAAAGTTATGTAAGCAAACGTGTCACGATTTTCTTTGAATTTCTCACTAGTACTGTCACTGCAATTTCAAGCTAACTACTAACTTAGTAACTATCAAACATCATGGCCCGTCGCTCAGCACCTCCTGGTTCAGGCCCATCCTACATGTCACCCTCGTATGGCGGCGCCTCACGAGGTCGTCTGGCTGATCCGAACGAGTCGTGGTTCGCGACTGTGTACCGCGAGCATATCGTTGCACCACAGCACCTTCCGGGCAACATCAGCATGCTTACTGGCGTCGCGGTTTTTGCAGGCGGTATCGCCTTCTTACGGCACTTTGGGGACATTTTGACTGCTGGATTGTAAAATGGGGGATTCAAAGGGATTCTGGTGCGCGTCGCAGATTTCGTTCCCTTTTTTGTTTCGAGTCTGCTGACGATATATACAGGCTGACCGAAAAAANGACCCACCTGCAACTACGCACCATCATCTCCACCACGACTTTCAGACTACCCCATATACTAGTTTTTATCTCGTATACTGCAGTCCTAATGAAGCCATCAACACTGTTCATCACTCCTAATGAAGTTGTCTCGATGACCTGATGTTTTCTTTTTGCCTAAACAGTACGTGCGTGAGCCTTTCTGGGTCCTAGCACGTCTGCTCCCCTCGGATTAAGTGCGCTCATTCACCTGTCCTGTGCGGACTGTGCGGATGCAGCATGGCAATACTTGTGAAAAGAGGTCTCACAGCGTTAGCGCTATTGGCAAATCGAAGATGCAAAATGGCAGCGCCGACTACTTTTCGACCAAGAAAGTCGCTCATTTACCAATGGCATTTCTGGTACACGGTATATGCGGCATTTTTACGTGCACAGTGGTTTGATACTGAGGAGTAGCTGTGTAGCAGTGTACTATAATTCATGGTACAGACTGCCTTTCGAAAGCTCAGAGAGATGGTGCAACAGCTAGCTGTCTTCTGAACGCCAAGATAAGTCGACCACGTCGAGTTGCGAATGAGAACAGAAGCTGATGAGTTATGGAATCAAATCTGCGGCGTATTTCACTCGATGGCTTATCGAAGTCTTAGTAAAGTGGAGTATCACCTCGCCGCAATGTTTTATTTTTTTTAAGTTGTGAATCCCCATGATGCAACCTCATGCTTACTGCCATCTATTTTCCTGATAAAGACGCTCGATGGGCATGTTCCCGTCTTTAAAGAGTTTTTTTCGCGCACGAGGGCAAAGCATAATTGCTCGCTTACATTGCTGCTCGCTTACGCGCTAAAGAACCGCTTAATTTCTTGGCTTGCGGAACACTATAACTCAGACGACTTGGCTGCATTGCAAACTGCGCTCACTTGGCGACTCTCAGTAGACTAGTCAAGGCCAAGGCCTGAAGGCTTGGCTCCAAGACCGCTTGTAAAATTATATTTTACTACAGCAGATGAGCTTTAAGTGCAATTTTGCTTCCACCACGCCCTTCTCTATTTCGACGCATAAAACTACTGAGCCTGAGACTGACGCGCACACCTCAATCTGCATCCCCTACCTCGCACGCGCAACAAAAGACGACATGCCGTCCTGGGCGAAGCTGAAGTATTCGATCAAAGATCTCAAAGATGTATTCCGGAAGCAGCCAGCATCCTTTGAGAAGAAGAAGTACTATGAATATCGACGTGTCATCGGGAAAGGAACGTTCGGAAGGGTTATGGTACGTTATTAGCTTTTACTCTTTCACAGGACCATGATTTATTGACAGACTCCATCGTTAGCACGCGACATGGTATGTCCCAGATGACGAGTCTAGGTATAACGGCCGGGCAAGTGGGAAACCTAGCAAGAAAGATGTTGCTCTGAAAGTCGTGAAGAAATCAGTTCTGAAGAAAGAAGAGAAAAATATGATCTTATTTGAAGTTAATATCCTTCGACGCCTGAATCATACGAACGTGGTATGTCTTTTCTCTTCTCCATTCCGGGTTTTTGAAGATCATACCAAACACTGAGTGTAGGTCAGATTCTATGAATCATTTGAGTCGTACCATTGTTACTATTTATCCTTCGAACTTGCTGCGGGCGGCGAGCTTTTCGAGCGTCTCATCGCACGCGGAGGGAAGTTTACAGAATCGAATGCTATTGGCGCTGTAAGGTACTTAGTCCGTTGGAATACACATTCATTTGAGCCTCATCTTAGTTAGATCCATTCTGCGCGGCGTTCAGTATCTACACGAGAATGGCATTGTTCACCATGATCTGAAGTATGCTTTACCCTTTTATGTCATAACATGACCATCCTTTTAATTCTGAACTCATCAATAGACCAGAAAACATTCTGCTTCGCACGAAGGATCCCGATGCAGATATTGTCCTTGCAGACTTCGGCGCGTAAGTCACCTCTTTTCCTCTGCGGCCGTTACTCAATTAAACCTACATCAATCAGAGCCAGACATGTATCCTCACCCGATGAACTCATTTTTTGTGATACCGGCACATACGACTATTCGCCTCCTGAGATCTTCACACACGAAGGCCATGGACCAAAGCTTGATATCTGGGCTGTCGGGTGCGTTTTCTCATTCATAGCCTTCTTTATCAAAGTTGATGGCAGTCCTATTGTTCAGCGTAATCGCACACGTTATACTTTCTGGGATGATGCCTTTCTCCCATCAAAATCTAATCGACCTCGAGCGTTCTATCATGCGCTGCGAGCTCGCTTTTTCTGGTCATTATTGGGAGAACGTCTCGGACACAGCGAAGGACTTCGTATCTACGCTTATTCACGCCGAACAAAAGACACGTCCTACTGCAACACAAGCACTTGCACATGAGTGGCTCGCCCGTCCAGCGCTGGTTGTTGCACCGGATGTGGCAACAATATCTTCAGCAGACCTTCCCGGTCTGCGCGAGAATTTTAACCCGGTAGCACGCGCGCGATGGCGCTTGGCGATCGTCGGTGCGATTGCGGTGAATCGGATACGAGTGGCTGGCGCAGCAGCAACACGGCGGCGGACGCGGCAGATGGCGGAGGAGGATGAGCGAGCACAGGTAGGCGTGCGATCGCGGAGTGCTCATGCAGTTATTGGTGGCAAGGAGAGTGCAAGGGAGCTCGAGAGATTGGTGGCGTCTGGACTTTTGTGGAAGAGCTCATTGCCACGGCGAGGCGGGTCTAGCTCGGGATGGTCAGAGGACTCAGGCTCGGGTCTTTCTCGGGCGACGAGATCTACGGGAGCAGCGACTAGTACGACTCAAACAACAGCTAGTGGTATGGAGGATCTTGATGGCGAAGAGGTATTAGGTTGGCGAACCTCTTTACTTGGGCCTGAGGTTGAGAAATCGTTTGGACAAGGCCTTCGACCGTAATGGAGTCATTTGAAAACAGAAAGCTTTTGTATGACGCCTGTTTGCAATAATGGCTTCGGTTGGAACTTTATTTCAGTTATAATAATTTTTTACCCGCATGGATAGTCTTGCTTATGCGCATGTATTTAAATAGAGTGGACAACACTAGTAATCAGTGATTGACGGCTGCGGCGAAGTAGACCGTCACTTAAACTCGCTCGTCGCTGCTATTGTTGCCAGAATTTATGAACGTAGACAAGCTACTAGAAGGACAAGTTTCAAGACATTGATATTGAGGTTGAATGATAGCCTTGCAACCCGTATTATGTCCCAGAGTTTCAAATGAGTCGGTTATATTGTTCTTTTGTTTCATGCGCTGTGGCAGCGCCGCAGCGGCCACTAATAACTTGAAAAGGCTGCTACTGCAGTTCCCAAGCGAAACCAAACCCGTCAGGCTGCAGTCAAGGCTATGTTATACATACACGAAATCAAGCGGGAAATTCAGGGTCTGGGGCACTGTATAAAAAAGAGACTACTATGATCCAAGTCGCTTCACCTTCTCATCAACTTAAAACCCTCTACTCTCCGAGTCTGCGTCTTACTCTGTCAAACGTGAATATGTCTGGCTCCAATAAGACATCAACTTTCAACCTACTGTTGCCTCTGATAAATCAGTCTTAAGTGGACAAGTTGGTAGAGTAGCAAAAGCTGTAGATTATGGGCCAGAGGCCCCAGTCTTATATACTGTACAGAATGTATAGTATTCCATAGATAGTAAGTGTGCATATGGTGCATATAATCATGTGAGTAAACAAGTGAAGTCATAGTGTAAACATATGGTGGGAAAGTAATATCTTAATAGTCAGAAAAAGAGAAACTACGGAATTCATGAGAAGATTGGATATGGAACTTATGCGAAGGTTATGGTGAGTCATTACTGAGGGGCGAGTGACTGAGTCGGATATTTACTTTGGCTCTTGTCTGTTCTCTTACTTACGACAGCGTGCAACATGGCACGAGCCGTCGCCTAACCCTGCTCTCAATAAATTAGACAAACAAAGACCAACAAAGATTGTTGCACTGAAGGTCATCAAGAAAAAACGATTGCGGGCATTCAAAAAGGAGGACACTCTTGTTGAGTTGAACTACTTAGGGAACCTTGATCATCCGAATATTGTGAGTAACTGGCTTTCCCGAATCCCGAATCCTTTTCACGCCCGTAATTTTATTCTCTAAAAAATATCTGCATTGCCATAGATGATCTTGTACGAAGTGTTCAAAACATGTTTCAGCTATTATCTCTCTTTCGAGTATTTAGCTGGTGGTTTAGCTGGTGGTGATCTTTTTGATCATATGTACAATAACAAGATCCATTTTGGGAATCAGATGCAGTCCATCATCAAGAAAAATTTCAATGTCTATATAGCACTAGATAGTTTGCATAGTTCCATAGTTGCCTTCATTAGTCCCCTTTTAGTGAGACTATATAGTTGCATGCCAGAACTATACAGTACTATACAGTACTATACATACTATATAGGGTACACTATACACTCTAATATAGTTTCCATAGTTTCAAATGGAAATTCTAAAACTATTAATCATGCATATATGCACATTCTACACTATATATGTTTCATCATCAAGTAATCAAACAACTACACAATACAGAATATGTACTTATGTACATAATATGTTACAATTTCCTTACCTTATCCCATCACATCCCCCCCGCTTATCTATCTATCTCATCACATCACTCCGCTTATCTATCCATCTCATCTCATCACTCCGCTTACTTCAACAGTAGCCCCTGTATCACCTGATCACTTGTTCCACCAAGTTCCATACCCTTCTATGCTGACTGATGCTCATCCTTCGCTCAGTCATCCTTTCCATCACTTTCCACCACCTTCCACCCCTATGTACTAGTAGTATATAAGGCATGTACTCAGAGCCCTAAGCCCCAAGCTTGAGCTCTTCGTTCTCATAGCCAAACACCTTGTCACCTAGTCCACCAGCGTGCTCATTGAGCCTCACCAGTACCAATCGATCCTCTCAGGCCCTAACTCGGCTCTCAGCTTACTCGTCACTCTGTTCTTACTCGTTACCTCGTCACTGTTACAGCCTTTGGCTTAACATGTAGACTTCTACATAGCGCTGGGTGCATTGTTGTTCTGTGTGTGGTGTATTATTGAGTGTCATCCTTATGGATACGAAGTTGAGGTAGTCCTTCACATCATAGACAAATGTCTTGACTGAGTGTTCATAGGCTATTAGATGTGGTTTGTTTGGTACTCTGAATACCTTGTGTTCAGTCTTCATGTCCATGTTGGTGAATACTGCTACTGCTGATGTTTCTGCTACCAGTAGTCAGTACACGTCCCATCCCATATTATATATGCACTTGCATCAGTCGCACAGTATGTCTTTGCAGATTATAGGGGTTATGTGCTGTTGCTCCTGTTTGTGTCTCCGCATGATCTCTTGTGGATTGTAATCGCTGTCGAACTGTCTCTTGGTCATTTCCGTTTGTTGGTTTCTTGTTACTATGTGCTTGCTTTCTTAAAGCAATAATTCCTTTCTGACAATGATGGACATGTCGTAGTTTATCTAGATGACATTTTGATATTTGCGGGAACTCGAGAACAGCATGATTGATTAGTCTGACAGGTCCTGGAAATCTTGCAAACAAATAAACTGTACCTAAAACCAGAGAAATGTAGTTTTGCACAAACAACCATCGACTACCTTGGACACATCATTGGTAATGGTGAAGTTCGAATGGACCTGACCAAGATTTCTGGCATAAAAGATTGGCCAGTTCCCAAGACAAAGAAAGAGTTACAAGCTTTCCTTGGTTTCTGCAATTATTATCGACAATTCATCCTAGCATTCAGTGCTCATGCCAAACCATTGACTTCCTTAACTGGAAATGTGGAATGGAAGTGGGAATAGGAGCAACAGGATGCTTTTGACCACCTGAAACAGAAAATCTGCAAAGAACCGGTACTCACAATCCCCATGGAAAATGACCAATTCTGTGTAGAAGCCGATTCGTCAAACTTTGCCAATGGAGTCATTCTATCTCAATACATCAAAGGCAAATGGAGACCTATTGCATTCAGATCTCAATCACTCAGCCAAACAGAGTGTAACTATGAAATCTATGACAAATAAATGTTTGCAATAATGTCTGCACTCATTGAATGGCAACAATACCTGATGGGTGCTCAACAAACCTTTGAAATCTGGACAGACCATATGAACCTCCAGTATTTCTGTAAACCCCAGAAGTTGAACTATCGCCAAGCAAGATGGGTCACAGAATTGGCCAATTATGACTTCAAACTGTCTCATAAACCCGGTTCCTTAATGACAAAAGCTGACCTTCTCCCGAGACAAGCAGACCATGAGAGAGGGGAAAATGACAACAGTGATGTCATCCTGTTGAAACCAGAAATGTTCAGCCGTGAAATTTGATTTGAGTCATTAGACACAGAATTTGTGATACGAATAAAATGAGCACGCAATAATCGAGACAGAGCAGTCATAAAAGCCTTAGCAGCACGAGAACAATTCTGGGAATCACATGAGGATGGATTAGTCACCTAGAAGGATAGACTCTACATACCAAAAGACGCTAGACTTCAGGAAGACATTATCCACATGTGTTAGGTGGCAGCTGGGAATAACTCAGGTGGGCCTCCTTATGGTCAGGTAGGTGCTGACTAGCAGTCAAGAGGATCTAGCAACTGAGAGGAGGCTCAGAGATACTATGCTCAAGACATGCTTAACACTAAGATGACACAAAGGTAAGTAGATTGATCAAATAAGTAACAAATACAATAGTACCTAAGACAACACAAAGGTAAGTAGAAGAGAAGAACAGGGAACGACAGGTGTTCAGCTCAGCTATTTATATGGCATGGGTTTGTGTGAAGGTACTACCATATGGGGATGATCATGTGTCCATGTGAGTCATTATTAATGATGGGGAGTGGGGAGGAATGGAGATCAATACAAAAAGGAAAATGGATTGGTGATAAGACTAAAAAGGAAAGAAAATCAAAAAGATCGGCATGATCGACAAATGACTTCTAACATCCAGCCATTGTACTGTCATGGTGCATGCTGTTAGAAGTCATTTGTTGATCATACCAATCTTTTTNGATTTTCTTTCCTTTTTNAGTCTTATCACCAATCCATTTTCCTTTTTTGTATTGATCTCCATTCCTCCCCACTCCCCATCATTAATAATGACTCACATGGACACATGATCATCCCCATATGGTAGTACCTTCACACAAACCCATGCC
>SGPK01000355.1:0-26466 GCA_004802695.1 Phellinidium pouzarii
TGTATAATCCCTGGACGATCTGTTGTGCATTCGAATCGCTCAGTCTGAAGGGACATTGGAATGAGACGGGTATCATAGCTCGTTTCCATCCACTATAGTCCTCACTCTAATAATATATGGTATAGGCAACGCGCTTGTCCTTGTCAAGCACATCTTCGGTGCTGGTCGAGAATTCCACGAATCTTTTTCGAGGCTGTTGAGTGGAAATCCGTTTGAAGTTACTGTAAAACGACGACTGTATCCGATGTAAGCTATTTTCACACATAGAGCAACTTTTGACTAATTGTTCTGCTAGATCGTTTGGTAGACTCAATCCATCTGACATATTTGGATTACTGCACTTTGCTGGTTATCTCACGGAGGTGGTAAGTGCAACTATGAATGAATTCCTGAAGAGTTCATAACATCGCTTGCAGGAACCTAATGTGTTTAAAATTCCTAATCGCGAAATTTTCGAAGAATATTTATCCTGGATTTACTATCATTCGCGAACCCTTTCTAGGGATTCGGAAATGTCTGCTAGCGCCTATTCAGTGATAACTGCTGCGGTGACTGCTTCTATCGCTAAGTTCCGAACTGTCTTTCGTAACTGCTTTGAGAAGGATCATCTCTCAGCTGTAACTCTGTACGGCAGCATCGATAGGGTTTTATTACTATGCCTACTGGCGTCTAATCGTGAAGCTGCTGCTGACTTTGTCCTTTTGAAGAGTAATTCACCCGATGAAATAAGTCTCGGACTTTATGACGTCGATACTAAAACAGCAGCCATCATTATTCTGATAGCAAGAAGTGGTCTTTCCAAGGCTTCTCTTACAAAGTCTTCAAATAGCCTTCTTTCTCATATGAACTTCGATGTATTAACTTCTCAGCTTCCTGCGGTTGTAACTTCTCACCGTATTTTTGTTATTGTATGCAGCAATTCTACATGTAGCATATCTGGTCGAACATTATCAAGATAATTTTCTATAAAGACATGCGATGTCGAACGAAAAATATTTTTAGTGTATGAAAGTAACCAATGCCTCGATTGTTGAAGTGATTTAGTAACCTAAACATTAACACAGGTCAAGGCAAACTTCTTCCTATCAAGTAGAAGGAAAGGCACTCACAAGTAACACATTCCAAAAAATTTCTCGTTCTCACTTTCCAATCACCTCCACTTTTCCTCTGCAAAATATTTGTTGTAGATTTCGCACTTCTTGCCTGATAAGGCAATCCCATACTCCCTTAATTCGACAATCGGTTCATCAAGACCCGCACGATATTTCTTCTTCTCAATTTGCTCTAGCGCTTTCTTCGCCAATGACTTCAAATTTTGAACCGTTGCCATTCTTTTGCTAGTGGCAGGCCAAGCTTTGAGCTCCAAAATAGCCGCCTTTGTCCCGCCAATCTCCTCGATTAAGATATCCATTCTGCCGTGACCACCCCCTGTCTCTGATTGTACAGTGAATCGACCAGAACTGCCATGCTGAAGGGCGCAGAGTATATAGTTATGATATTTGTCTTCATTGTGTCCATATTTGGCCGGTCCGTGCTTCTCGATGTATGTTTTAAAAATAGAGCTAAACGTGTCCGCAGGCGCAGAAATGCAAGCATCAAACATGGCTCTGGAATTCTTATTTATCGTAGCTTCGTCCCTCTCCTTAGATGATGTTTCCGCTGCCCAGGCGAAAAAGGTCGCCTGCAGCTCAAGATTTGGTATCTTCAAAATATTTCCCTATGATGTGGTCAGCTAATGTATAAATAGAAGATAAATATATTCGTCGTACTTTCTTCGTTAAGTACCCAGAGAAGTGCATTAAATCCAAGATATCATTGACGGACATCTCATCTTCTCTGTGAAGAATATATCAGCGCCTCGGAACGTAAAGGAATTCTTGATCACTAGAAGACACATACATCCCGACCTTAGGGTTAGGGAATTTTAATTTGGCACCTCTGCCGTCTAACAATGCAGTAAAAGTGTTTTGAAACTCTTTACAGCTGATCATATGACGCAAGATCAAATTATCGACACCTAAAGGCAGTTTAGATTGTTGATAATAACTGTGGTAGGACAAGATTTTACCAGACGCAGTCCAATATCCCTTCAGAGTACGATTTTCAATCGCACAACAGACAGACCAGGGGTTGAAAAGCTCAATACCTCCAGGAGCAGAATACCCTCCATACCACTGCTTTAGTTTACGAAGAGTGAACGGAAGCTTCTGACAATATTGGTGTGACTGAATGATAGAATGATAATGAGGTAGGATATACCTTTTTCACCTAAGAGCAATCGCACACAATAGCATCCGCCATCCATCTGAATAGAAAGATAAAAGTAGAGGGGACCCACATTGTATTTATTATATAACAGATCAACTTCTTCAGAAGTGAAGAGAAACGCCTTCGAATACGCAATCTCCATTTCCGTTTCACTTGTCAATTCAAGTGTGTATGACTGCAAATTTATCATTATTATTTGGATGTGCCCTGCTTCATAGTGCTCACCCTCAAGTTATTGAATCCTGACATAAAACCAGTTTGTTGAATACGAAGTATTCCAAGTATAAGGGTGCCATGAACAAACATCGTGGAATTCTGTCGTCAAACATATTAATAAAACTAAAACTCGAATTACATAAAGGAATACCTTGATCAGTTTACCATAGACTTGCTTCATGAAGTGAAGCGCCTGGAGATTATCAGCCTAATGACGCTTTAAATACCAAATCACCATACCTCTTTACGGTATCCATTCTCGGCGCTATCTACTACAGGGGTGTCATATTCGTCAATTAGCAGAATTACCTTCCTCTTCGTCGATCTGTAAAGAGCTTCTGCAAGAGATGCAAAAGCATGGCATCCATCCATGTTTGTACCGGAGAGTACACCTCGAACAATCCCTTCGAAGTAATCATCAAGACCTTCGAGGTGCCCTAATTCTCGCTGTCGCAAGAATTCTCTTTGTACTATACGGTCGTAGTTTTGTCGCATCTCTTCAAATGTAGCACCGAGGAGAGTCTTATAGAATATAAGTTAATTCTGTTGATATTGTGTTCTCAGGGTTAACTTACCGACATATCGATATAAATGACCGGGTGTTGTGCAAAATATGTTTCGAACAACGGCGACATCGATATTAATGATGGTGTAGCAAAAAAGAGTTTTCTTCNTTTTTTCTACATCTTCCTGATTTCCCATCTCGAAGAAGGCTCTGTAGATGTATGAAGTCGATAAAGGAATGAATCAAATTTTAAAAGCGCTTCGCACCGAAACATGGTCAAAAGGGTCGTCTTTCCGCAACGGCGCGGGCGCAGTCCTAAGGAAAGGGATGAGTTGACCTGATGCTCTGAGAACTGTAGAAACGTTGAACTCACGTATCTTTCCTACGAGTTTGGCGTGTTCTAGCCATGCTCTCCGATAATGGTGTGAGCTAGAAAGATTAACAGGAGAGTGGGGTGATTGATAACAACATGCCTCGCTTTGTAGCATGCGAGCCACACATGCATAGGCCCAAAGACAGACAAAGGCAAGACTCTCGGCCACAGGGCCACAGTGTTGCGATGCAAATAATACAAATTCGATGTCCAAAAATGTAGGCATTGTCACAGACTATGTCAAAGCTTCGATACCAGAAAACGAAACTGATCATCCATAGCTTTATAGTCAAGTGTTCTCGTAAAAATTGGAATTGGTCTTCAACACTAATTCAACACTAAAAGGCTCTTGTTTATCTTCAATAAGGTCATCGTGCACTGAGCCAGACCATAGATCATGGCGGCATTGTAAGGAAAAGAGACAAAGATTTGCTATTGTTGAGATTGAGGGCTTAGCGTCCAATAGAAACTCCCGACCTGCCGCCACTGGAGATACGACCTACAGGCTATAGCACGACAACGATAGAGTAAGTACGCGATAGTGCTTGCTGTGCTATGTTCAGACTTGTATTGACCTCTTCGACCGCAGTGTCCACAGGGTTGGGTAAAATAGCTGACATGAAACAGCTGACATGAGACACGCCAGAGTTACACTACAACCTCGAGCCCAATGATTGCTGGAGTTCCTTGATGTCATGTTCATATTATATGCTGAGTCTAGGAAACATGAACTTAAAGGGCCAAAGAGCAAAAGCAAAGCAAGAAGTCTAAGACAGTCTAGCAAAGGCAGATGTAAGAAGTAAGAAAAGGCGGTTCTGCTATCAGCCACATCAGCCTGAGCCGGCACACTCTTGCAAAATAAACTTCNAAAAAAATTTCTCTAAAGCAAGTTGAGCTTACGAACTATCTTTAATGAGATATCCTGGCACAATATACTGGTCAAACATGAACTACCACCTTCTGTGACTCACGTAGAACGAAATGCGAGGGACATCGGGTGTGCGACTCATCTGCGCAGCACCCTTCAATTCAGCTTTATTTGTCCCTTATAACTCCTCCCTGCACACCCACTATCTCTGCTGCTCGCTGTCTACTGTACGCTACACCTAGCTACTGTTTATGTACGACAGTATATTTGGGCAACAGGTGGAATGGGATATGTTTCTTGCTGGAAGAAATCTAGATCGGTGGCGAGGAGTTCATAACATGAGGAGAGAAATAACGAGGGAGATAAAACAGACAAAAATACACCAGATGACATAGAATAATGGGGACAAGAGAGATAAGNAAAAAAATAATATGAGAGCCTCTGAGGTGAGGACTTGCAAAAAGAAAAGAAAATAGAATCATTGGATCCATGATAGAAACCGACGGGAAAGCCCCTACGCAGTGGCCTCGACAGTCTTCGACTCCGACGTAGAAATGGTTGCGTCTGCCTCTTTTCTTTCTTTTTCCGCATCTTGGTTCGTCTTTGATGGTCCCGGCCCAGGTTTATTGAATACCACAGAGCGATTATGACTCGGCACATTCATTGAGCCTGTTTCAGGCGTCGGTACAGATACAACCGGTGCATTCTCTGCGAGTCCGCGATGGAACATGCCTGGGAGCACGCGCCCGGGTGGGTGCTGGAATGAGCACGTCGCGCGCGTGCAGCCTGCACCAAAGCGGCAAGGTTGGCTGATTTGGGCTCCATGTCCGTAAGTGGAGGTTTTAGGTGTATATGGATGCGAGTACGGGCAGCCGCTTGTCTTGCGCAAACAATTTGCACCGTACCTGCACTGGACTTTAGAGGACGTAGGAGCTGGTTCAACTTTGGGTTTAGGTGATACTGGACGATTTGAAATAAGCAAAATTTAAGACATAAAAATGTAGAAAAATGTCTGCCTACCAGAAGTGACACCGACGGCTGCAGGGCTCACGTGAGCCTTAATGCAGTCCTTGTTCTTGCAATTTTTACCCGCCTCGCAAGGGTCGTTGCTCAGTACAACACCGCTTTCGGGGGTCGCAACCGGCGAGGGATGTGAGTATCGGCACAGTGCGTTTGTGCACTTCAAGCTGAATTTACACAGCGAGGGAGACTGTGGGCGCTCGGGTGGGGTAAAACCAGGTCGGGACGTGGATAGAGCTGAATCTGCGGTAGCCACCGTCGGCATCGGCGCGGCGACTACAGTCGGAACCGGCGTAGACACCGGTTCTATAGACGCAGTTGCTGGGGCATTACTAGATTCAGCCACGTGCGGCGCGACCCACTGCGCACCCGTCGACCCTCCCCGTCCCCTGCCTCTCGCTGCCGGGCCTCCACCTCTTCTCTGCGCATTTCCATTCAGCTGATGATTCATGTTCTGGGTATCGGGGGACATGTTGTTCATCGTCGGGAACCCGTTCGGCCCCATAAACTGACCCGCATTGTTCATCATCCCCATATTGTTCGCCATCTGAGCCATAAGCGCCATCTGGTTCATCATCACCTCCTGAAGCATAAGTGGGTTGACCATTCCACCGTTCATAGCCGCTGCTGCTGCTGCTGCTGCCATGTCGCTACTCGGCATCATCATGCCGTTCATCCCATTATTGAATGCGTTCATCATCGCAGGGTCCGGCCCAGGACCTTGATTGGTGACTGCGTCGATACGCGCCTGTATATCATCACGCGCAATGCCACCACCATTGCGCGACCGCCCACCTACGCGTTCCAGCAAACTACGCCCGCCACCGCCACCTTCGCGATTGTGCATCGCTCGCGGCGCAGTTGGCAAGTCCACCCGCCGCGTCTTGTGCNGGCTGCCCTGATGGTGAAGGGGAGCGCGCCGACGCCGTACGCTTCTGGCCGGATTGCGAACCAGACGGGAGTGCCTGATTGAGTGCGTGGTTGTATATAGGAGACACACCTGCTCGAGGACCAGGAGGTCCCCGACGAGTTGCATCGGCAGATGAAGCTACGACGGACGGAATCGCCACAGCGATGGGTGCTGGAGTTTCGGGCAAAACTTCAGACTTTTTCGCTGCTTCTTCAAATAACCAATCGGTAAAGCTTGAATCTGAGGGTACAACAAGCTCGATACGGATTTGGTCCCAAAGTAAGGAAGATAGGTGTAACTCACCATATTCGCTGGCACCAATCACTTTTGCAGAGAAATAAGCCAGAGAATAACATGGAGAGGGAAGCGCAATGACTTACGGTCTTCGAGCTCAGCGGTAATTTGCTCTGTAGACGTCGAATCAGTCGCCTGTCACACCAATTGAATTGGTACACTCACCAGCGGTCTTGTTATTAATGAGCATAATAGTAATATATTCCGCCATGACTGGGTCTAATGCAGTCTTTCAGTACAACAAGTCTAAATATGACCAGAGTAACAACGAACCTGCATCTGGACTGTAACCTCTTTTCATTAGTTCATCTTGAATCGAGTTCTGCGTTTTCCTAAGTAAAAAACACTATAAAATGCCAGTAGTACGCACTTGGAGAGCTTGAGCTCGTTCTGTGCCGATGGTTATATCGAAAACCATGATGTTTTGTCGTTGGCGAAGGTAGAAGGGCAGCAAACTTGGTCGCAAAACGCAAACGACTGAACTCCCTCCCCTGACACATGGTCACGCTATCAATCTGTGTATGGAGTATTGCTCTCACGATTGTCACAGCCTTACGGTTCACGGTTACTGGATTTACTGTACTGGATTTAACTTGCAAACTTGCAAACTAACTACTAACTAATGAAGCTTTGAGTTGCTGATTGTCTTGCACTTGAGCCTGAGACACGCAAAAATCTCTTCAAGCACACGAATAACTGCGAGTGTCTGATCTCTTTGCGAAGCTTGGGAGATGATAAAATCTTATACACTGTAAAATATGACACAGACACATACAAGTAATTTCGAAAAAATAAACATCTCTGACTGAAGAAGTCATGTCTGCGTACGGTGCGATCTCAAGGCCTTCAGGCGCGTCTTACCATCTTTCGCCGACTGTTTGGAGGGTACGACCTAAGGTTGCTTCTGAGAATGAAGGCGCTTGTTCAAACTTCGTAGTCATGCACCATCTAACCCTCACGACTGCTCCGCATGAGCTCTTATCTTTCATGCACAACGAGTTCGCCGATGAAGTTGCGCGTGGTGACACATACCCGCAGGAGTCTCCTGCGGGTGAGCGCCTTTCCCGTGAAGCATTTGAAGGCTATTACTTCGCAGCGGATGTCATGCTCGGCCTGAATGTGTATAGCGCCGACGTGCAGAGCTATGGTGTGGACGCGGACTCCGTGCGCGAGGACGTAGGGACGGTGGTCAATGTTGGCATCAACGTAGCGAAAGGTGAACGTACTTGGGAACAGTGTGTTGCCGGGTTCTACTATGTGCGTTACTCTCAGGATTGGGTCTAAGTATGTATTTACACTTATCTCACACATAGATCAAGCCAAATTACCCTGGCCGTTCATCCCATGTATGACCCATCTGCAATTATCACAAAAGCTTGAAGCTTATCAGGGCTATTTTCTACAATTTGATACAAAGATCTGCAATGCGGGTTTCGTTGTGCCCTTCCCTGCGCGGGGACACGGCTTTGCGCGCGCTCTCGCCCGCTCATACCTGCACTACGCACCCAAACTTGGCTATCAAGCGAGCGTCTTCAATCTCGTCTACGTGAATAATGCAGCGAGCATTCGGTATGCCGTTCTTCCACTCTAGACGTAGTTATTTAGCTCATCTTTACTATTTGATTAATTCTTTCGTACTAAATACGGAATCCTTAATTTTGTTTTTGCAACGACCGATTACATGGCTACCACCTATTCTCTCATATCGAGCTTATGGGAATCCCTAGATTTTATCAAGGCCGGCCGTATCCCACGTGCAGGAAGGTTGCGGTGCAAGGATGGTCAGGGCGAAGAGTACGTCGATGCTTGGGTCTTTTATAAGAGCTTCGAGTCGCAAGCAATACCAATATCGTAGCAAAAAGCGATATTTTTTACACATACGGCGACAAAGAAATTGAGGGCTGGGTGGTCGATGGGGAGAGAATATCTTTTAACGAAGTTGAATATCAAAGAGTACTTATAACGAGATATGATCACATATATTCCCTTGAACAAAGATAAAGAGGCAGCGGGGTTAAACAAGTGACCCCGGCATCCGCACAGATATCCATATTATAGTAGTTGTTGGTGAGCACATACAAGTTTGCTGCTTGCCTCGTGGAAAGAAGGGGACTCAGAACTGGAAATTGGATATAGATATAGCAGACGGGAAAGAGGAGGGGGATGAAGGATTTGACGTAGGTGAGGGACGAATGAGCTCAACCAGCCTAAAGATGTACAGACAGAAAGACGCCCCCCACAATCGCTTAGAATTAATCAAGCGACGGCACGGGTTAAAAGTTCGTCGTACGGCTGAGCTTACCACTGGTGCAGAAAGTAGAGCTCGAAGAAGGATGAAGCGATCGAGGGATAAGTATGGGTCATGAGCCTAATTGGCAACGGGCTCCGATAGACAATTAATAGGGGAAAGAAAGAAAAAGGTGCCACATTAGGTTATTTGAGATCCGGTCATTTGGAACAATTGATCAGAGTGAAGGGTACTAGCTTTCCCGTACAATTAATAATTTTGGTGTTGTTAAACTTGTTCCATGGTGTCATCGACTAAGACCATGGCAGCACCTCCGAGTGTCCAGGAGTTCCCACAAAGCAGTCTAAAGGAGAAGGTTCTGGATTAAGTTTGCTCTATAACTTCGTTAAAGCTAAGGAAACCATACCCTGTGCGTAAAATATCGAAAAATGTAGAGTTCTCGTTCAGTAGTTGGAACTGTTGTCTAAATCCATGACTGGCGCGTATGGCATGAACATTTGCTTGGACAGCCTTCACATCCTCGATGCTCAGCGGACGCCTCAGGGCGCTGTATAGTTTAGTTCGAAAGCGAAAGGGGATTAGAGCGTCCATACAATATATGAAGTGGTGAACGTACGCTGCGATGATCGCATGCGCGTGGTCCCATATTGTCGTCTCCCACCCACTGCTCGAGTGAATGACAAGTGGAAGGTCCATGATGGGAACTGTACTGCGTGATTCGAAGCGGGCGCATGCAGCTGGTGCATGGTGCGCGAGCGGAACAAGCCCCGAGCGTGTTGCGATCATAATTTGAACAGGCATTCCGAGTTCGTGCGGATGAGTCGCCTGTATGAAGCCAAGGCGCGAGAGCTTACGGCCTACTCCAACATAAACGCGNAAAAAAAGTTCATTAATAGGTTTCCGAGAGGATCAAAAAATTGCACAGGTGCAGTGATCAATACGTACGATTGTCCAGCCTGCATTCGTGGAGGTCGCATTCAGCGGCGTGGTCAAGAATAGCCTTNAAAAAGTTCCTTGAAGGAAAGACGTGCTAGCGGATGCGGCGGCATGGGCTTACGAAAGCCTAGCAATAAAGCCTTCTCCTCATATACGCGCTCGATCATGTGGTCCGGTGCTATCACTGGCGTTGAAGCCTGAAGAGGCGCAAATTGACTAGAACCGGTTGGCGTCGATGCCGTCGAAGGCGATGTCTGGGGTGCTTGTGCAACGCCATTCAGGCGGTTGCTAGAAAAAGGTAAGTAGGTCTGACAAAATTAGCATATGAGAATGATGACCTTTCTAAAACCGCCTTCCGCTTATCCAATGCCTCAATTCGCAGCTTGGCTTCAGCGGGCGTGAAGATACCGAGTCTGACGTCTTCTTGGTAAGAGCGGCGAAGCTCCAAATAGTCATGCAAAGCAATAATACTTAAGAAAATAAACACGGTGAAATCTTGGAGTCTACGAATAGATAAAGACATACGTCTGAAAAGGGATTTGAGGTTCCTGCACGTTGTTAATATGATGGCCCTCCACAACGGCTACAGCCGTATCTCGAGCGACAGATGCTCTATGCACAGGAGGCAGAGACACAGGGCCAGTAAAGGAAGAAGAGGAATGCGATTCGCGGTGGTGATCAACAGCCTTGTCTTCCTCAATTATAGTATGTGTATAACTCGATGAGACCCCTCGTGGTGCGCTAGTCTTACTTGTTGGCGCCTTGTACTTCTCTTCTGGACGTACTGGCATAAAGGTGCGTAGAGCCGGGAAAACCGGCATGGATATGGCGATCTTTCCTGAGGTGAAAGAAAGTATCGATACATTCATAGCTAGAAGTAATAATGAGAACTAGACGTACTCCACTCTGAGTGAATATCCGGAGGACAGCTCTCGTCTGGGCCTGAGACAGGAATGAGAATCTGGTGGGTCGTACAAAGGTCCTGCAATCTCCGACAGTATCCAGAGTACTCCTTCCACATTCTAGTCGGCAGCTCATAGCAAAAGACAATTCTGGGAATGAAGTTCACTTACGCGACATTTTTGTTTTTCATTCGAGATCCAGCGGTCTGTGGATCCTGAGCAAACGCTTCCGGGTGTACAACCTTTGCAATTCTTCGGTAGACGTCTTCTTTTGTATCTCCAGTCTTCCCCAAAGCATTAAGCAGCTAGTTAATTTAAGGACAATTATAAAGAGACATTACCTTCACAGCCGTTCCCTCCTGGTCCGGGAACAGAACAGACCTATTCTCGGGGTTGCGAAGCTGGTCCACGAGACGCCAGGTGAGTGCATAGTTATCCGCGCTCCAGTCGAAATCGGGCATCTTCTCCCTATGTTTCTTCTGCACGGGACCGGTGCTGGCGCTAGCGCCAGCACCGTCGGCGGGCGTCGCGCGCTTCTCCCCTCGCAGCATGGGCGNCCGAGATCCCACTGGCACAGACGAGCTCACACCGGCAGAGGTCCAAAGTGTTGGCGGCTATCATTTCAAGGCAAGGCAGTGATTTTATTTCGTGAGCGTAGCAGACAGTATATGCGATTAACGTGCCAGTCGTGTCCGCTTAAAAATCTGATTCTGCGACGTCTCGTTGACTGATTCTTGATTGCGTTCTTGCTCAATTTCTTAATATTTGGCTTTACCACGCCTCGCACCGCATTACATACGAGAAAAAACGGCTGGATTTGTTCAGCGTTCATTATACGACGTCTACATTTAAATGAAAAATCATACAGATGCCTAGAAGTCCCTCGAAGGCATAACACCGCCCAAAACGAGAACAAGAAGAGACCGAGATAACAATGAAGGACAATATGTAGCAGGTAACACTAACATTAGCATAAGCAAAAGTCCACATAGTCCGTCTATGCCCGGTGTGCTCCCCGCCCAGCGAAATTCACGTTTGACTCGTTCCTAGAAGGTGGTGATGGTCGGTGCACACTCGCCTCACGGTCCGGGTACATTCCGGACTGCGTCTGCTGAGGATATTGTGGTACACCTGGTGGGTACTGTGGTGGGTAGTGTGGTGGCATGTTCGGCGCAGTATCGTAGTTCCCAAAATTGTAGGGCGGTAGCGAGGTCGTGCTCATCGACGGCGGTGTCGGTGTCGGCGTCTGCCCGCGGTATTGGTACGGCTGCTGGTCGTACAGCAGTGGCAGCTGATCTACTGCGCGTGAGTCGAAGCGTGACATTTCAATTTCGCTCGTCGGCCCATTTGCCAGATACGAGTCGTATCCTGTTGGTAATCGCGTCATACTAGCCGGAGCCGTGGAGTAGAACTGCGATTTCTGATGGTGCAAACTAGCAGTATCACTGAGCATATTTGTCGATGCTATGGAGCGCTGATCCCAATCCAGCTCGCCGCGGTCGCGCTGGTACATTGCAAGGTCGTACTCAAGTTCGCTCTGCACACACGTCAATTTAGTAGAAGCTCCCTTTTACCATGCACGTAAAAACGCACCTGCTGAACGGCAGCAATCTTAATGCCTCCGGGAACCACCGACGTCTCCGCCTTCTGTCCCAAATCACGTACTTGCATCGACTCAGTAGCGATACGACCATGATACACCTCAGGAAGGAGCGGCATCATACTGGCATGGAGCATCGGCGTAAAGAGCTCCGCGTGCAGCGCAGGGTGACCGAAACGCTTTTCAAGACGGCTACCGTTCACATCTCCACGTTCCGAATGCACCTTCGCCAGGCTGAGTTCTTCATCGCTCGGCACGTACCAGGTGAAAGCCGACAGGAATTTGCGGTTGAGGTAAATTTTGAAGCCGAATATTATCAGGATGGGTGGCAGGGTCGAGATCCATTGGAAAGTTCTCCACCCTTCTTGGAGACCAATAGCTGTGATAGAAGAAAAGTTACAAGTAGTTAAATAAAAGTACGGCAGACTTACTCAGAACCATGAGCATCTGCATGAACACGACAGTCAACAAGAGCCTATTTATGACGACATTCCAGAGACGCTATCACAAGATAAATGATTATCCTGATTTTCAAATAGTGACTTCTACTCACTCCACCACTTTCAACCTTCGTAACATAGACGAACATCAGCTGATATTTGTATACGAAGGAGTTCATCCAGAAAACAACAGCGGCAGCCACTGCAACCAGGGGCGCAAGAGGGGCGAACATAATGGCGACGGCGCACATGAAGAGCTGTGAAGAAGACAATCATCAGTACATCGCGTTTACTTTTCCTCATTAGATTTACACACAATATTAGAGCTTCAGTGAAACGACTTTGTCAGAATGTAAAATAATGAACGATGAGGAACAGACGCACTAATAGATTGCATATTCAAAGTCAGGAGGTTGTGTCCACTCGCGAATGTCACGCGGCGTGCGACCGAAGAGCCACGTCTTGATCCATGTCATCACTAAATGAAGGACCTGAGCGAGATCGAAGACAGCCAGGAACCCGCGCAGTCTTAAGTTCAAATTGTACCAGATTAAATTGAGATATACTCGCGTGACAAGGATGGCACGCACGGGAAAAAGGTAAGCCAGTAGTTAGCCTGGTCAATATATGTCGTATTGATGGTGTCCGGGAGCTCTGGATGATACGACGAATGAGAACGCGCACCGATACATGATACAAAGAGAGCAAAACGAACTGTCTAAGTTGTTAACGATATCTTTGAAGCTTGTGTGCTTCCCAATCTGTTGAACAATCTCCTTCACGGAGTCTGCAAACTCTGTCAGTCAGATGCTTCGAGTTGAGGGCCGAGAAAACGCACTGATGATCACACCGATCAGTGTGAATATGAACAGTTGTGAGATGATGAGGAATGCAAAGTAACGCGCGACGACCGCGCGGTCTAAGCGGGATCGGGTTATAGCACCCTGAAAGCGGGTAAGACGGCGCATAATAACAGGTAAGAACCATCCGAACAGCGCGCTGACTGAAGGCGGTAAGACACCAGATATGATAGAGAATGTAACATGGCTGTGTTGCGACCACGAGTTCAGGAAGCCAACATACGCAGTCAACTACAAGACGTAAAATTGCTATGTGAGTAGTGATCGAGTACATGGGCGTAGGGAATATATATAGAAAGACCTTATACGTACAGATGCCAAATTAGCGAGGAAAGACACTACAAGCAGCGGTATTGTATTGCAGAAACACACGACAGCCAGGTAGATCCAGCCGAGCATCTTCCTACTAGCCACCGTTCCATCTGACTTGTTCAAATTCTCCCAGATCTTATGAATGACATGAGTAATTGATCAACAACTAGTATATATACAACTCACAATGTCCTTCGGATTAGGAGCCAAAGTCACTAATGTTCCACGAGGCTCTTTCTTCTGCAACAAGCGCGCAACAATGTGTGCAAACGGTACGGCTGCCATGGATGCAAAGCCGTAATTCTCAGGTTTACGTGTATCAATCTCATTACGATAAGATTCGATGGCAGCCTCGCAACGCTTGACCTTGTTACTAGGTGGCCGTTAGACGAATAAACGACAAAATGGCGGGCATTCACTAACGTGTAAAAGTCTATTGCATCGTATTTCTTCCCGCCAATACCTAAGAAGCCACCTTTGGTAAGCGTAGGTCGCTTCGGAGCGATCTTGCCGCCTTTCAGATAGCGCACGAGAACCTGCTCGAGCTCGCGTACAGCGTCATTATGGAATTCGATAAGCTCAGGGAGACGTCCAACCCGGCGCCCAATATGCACACTTGTCGCAGGATAAGGTACCTGTACAGACTCTAGGATGCTGCGAATACCCTCGTCGGAATGGTACTTCTTCGGGACCTTTTGTATCATAAGTGTACGTGCATAAAAAGATTGTATATACTCCGGTGAACGGAACCACGCGAGGCGGAGCTCGACCATCTTTTTCCAGTTGATCCAGACAAAGAACATGACAAGAAAAGTGAAGATGTACGAAGCGGCGACGTGCACAAAAAGTATTGTGCCTGTAAGGTCCCGAAGCGTGAGCATGGAAAGCACGTCTCGCGCGCCGGAGTCGACGTGTCGAAGATTGTAGACTACATTGACGGGAATCAAGATTGCACATGAGAGGAACGCGATTGCAGTGAAGAGCCATCGAAGCATTCGCAGGAAGCGCAGGAAGGCAACAGCGTCAAGGCCAACCCTGTCGAGCAGAACAGGCTCTTTAGTATGAATAAGAGGAGGTAGCCAGCCGAAGAATCCGGGAGATATTTTGGGAGGCTTCTTGTCTCCGACATGGTACTTGACCTTGGGCTCGTAAACGATCTTTGGGAGCCAAACATAGACGAAAATGACGCCGTGCAAATCAAAGACCTTGAGTACCTGCTCGAAAAAGGATGGAACAAGGAAGACGCACTTTGTTCCTGGGACGGAGGGCGTTGAAAGCGAGTATGGTTATTAGCTGTCGTGTCCAAACGTTCAGCTGCAGTCTCGTCTCCGAATGCGAGTTGAACACGTACAGATATGCTAGACATCAGAAGCACCTGAGAGCCAACCGCTGCGGGCGCCAGCGTCCGCGAAGCCTCATTCTCGTCAACAAAATCTCCTAGAACGCCATCACTCATGCTGGAAAGAGAGGATCGTTATGGCCTGACGCGGATTGGCCGTCGTATTATCGAGAAAGAAAGATAGAGGAAAGCTAAATAAACAGCGTGATGCAAGAGCGAAAGCAAGGAGGGACGGGCTGTGTTGTCGATGCGCGAGCTCGCGGCGACCGTAATACAAGACAATTGACTCCCAGAGCCACAACAACGCCTTCCATACTCGGATTCATGACACTCTTTCGTATTTTCTTCTCACTCCTGCCAAGATAATATTTAACCCTCCCTTCCCCCATTTCTGCTGTAAAAAAAAAAAAACAGCAGATAAAAATTAAATATGAGGTTGATGGTCGCGAACTCGCGAGCCTAGACGTGGCAAAAGGCCGATCGTCGCTAAAATAATAATTTTTTCTTTACAGCCACGTTCGCACGGTAGCGGCCCGCCCATTAATATTAATATTAATATTTATTGCATCTCCGTCGCGTACTCGATATATATAGGGGTAGGTCCAGCTATACACTAATTTAATAATAATAAATATTAGGGGGAGACTCAGTTTTATTATGTAATTGAAAAAGAAATCTTATAGAGAGGTTTATTATTATTTAAATCTCAGCAAGTTACAGACGCTACATAGTACTACTTGTCTCCGGATATTATTAAAGGTCATAATCTGTTCCGTTATTTGGTTACTTCTAGGTATAAGAAAAATTTTACTTCCTTTACATCGGTATCTTGAACTGATGACACTTTCCGCTGCGCAGATACTAGTAGTATGATTTAAGAGCCTGAGACATTTTCAGGAAACGCGATGCAAGATGAGGAGGAACTCGAGCTTTTCCTGCAGCGCAAGAAAATCGAGCACGATGCTTTGACTCATATTCGCAAGCAATCTTTGGATACGTTTAGTCGACTTCACTCGATTGCAGAAGACATCAAATTCGTCAGATCGGTTCGTGATGAATATGCATCTTATCCAATGTTAGGTAGGTAACCTTTTTGCCTGGTGTTTTCGCTAACTTTTCACTATGGGCTAACAAGTTCAGCTAACAAGAGATGCGGAGCATGGTATTGTGACCCCCAGTTTGTGAGTAAGCTCCCTTTGGTCCGTCAATACTTTTCTCTTCCTGAAAGTCGCTAAACATCACGTTGTACGCAGGCCAATGGAAATTTTGCTCATTTCAAATCAACGGATGGTCATTACAACGGATGGTCATTCAATCTCCGTCGCCCTAATTTGCATATTCTCCCACTTGTTCAAGACGCTGGCGGGTAAGCCTGGCCTGCCTGATCGTACGACCAATCTGCGTTGAACAGTGTATCGACAGACTCTCCCTCGTCGATTCGACGCGATCTGGGAAACGAATTCCGGATTCACTCTCCAAAACTGTCCCGATCTGGTGTACGGTTATCAACAGAGCCTTGAAAACCAGAAATATTGCCCCCTTGGACAATTGGGATGTAAACTTGTATACTCCGCCTCAAAGTGTCAGCAAGCAAGAACATAGTCAAATCGAACACAAACTTGGTGGCTGGGCAGCTTCTCTTGCAGTGAGAGTCTTGCATATCTTTTCTCTAAAAGAATAACTGATTACCTTTGCTTATATAGAGTTCGTCATACGACTTGCCTACCCTCGGCAAGCCGCTCAGACCTATTTGGATCACCCCTGCTTCATCAGTACTCCCTGCATTTGGCGAGAACACGCCTTTCCTACCAATTATATGCGTGTCCGCCTCAAAGCTCGTCGACGAGGGATCACAAAGACGTAGAGAAGGCTATTCTTACGTTCAAGGGGCCGGAGATGACCATGAGAACTGGAGTATGGTTTGTGCCATCAAATGACACATACAATAGAAAAACTGATCATTGAAATTCTTAAGGGCTTGACTCCAGATTTGTTTTGGAAACACAAAGAGAAAATTCTTTCTACACTGGAACCTGACTTCATGAACGTTTTGCGAGACATCGTGAATAGTTCCAAGGCAACGGAAACAACATTGTTAACTGAATGGACGAAGCTGTCTACTCCCATCATGCGTGTGGGCGGTCTTGTCTCCATTTCAGCGCTTGCACAAATTCCGGAGTGGGTTTTTAATCAGCAGACCGAACATGGAGAGCTTGCGTCGTCGTTCCCTTGCATCATCGTACGAGTGAATCAGAAAGCATCCATGATACCTCCTAGCAGTGATAAAGATCCCATAACCACTTCAACTATTCTCGAGCTTGTGCTACCGAGCGACAAGAAAGGAGGAGAACGATCATTTAAAACGTTTCTGCCGAAATGTTTGGAATACTTCAAACGGCATCTTCAAGAGGGCCAAAGTGTCTGCGTCGCCTGCAATACAGGAAAAGACCTCAGTGTTGGAATCGCCCTCGTTGTTTTACAGGTGTTCTTCAATGACAACGGCGTGCTTGCCTTGGATCGTCATGGCCGGAAAGATTTCCAGGGTAAGCTTATTGAGCTGGCACTAATGAAAATATCCTCGATCTCATCACTAGAATCAATCACAGTAAACAAAGAAAGTCTTCGGACGAGGCTACATTGGATTATAGCGAGCAGGCCAGAAGCAAATCCTTCTCGCGCTACCCTAAAGCGTGTCAACGAATTTTTCATGTCCCCGTCTCACGGTCATACCCCGTAATTATGAATTAAGTAGATGTGTGTATCTGATGTAATTCAATTTCCTGTAACGTATCGTGTGTAGCACGGTAGAAATGTGAGTTACTTTACCTGCTCGAAATAACTACACTTACCGACATTTTCCGGTTTTACTGTACGATCCAGATCAAGATTATTACATTGATAAACCACAGCTTGTAGACCTTTGTTCGGCGGTCCGTTAGCAGCCCAAGAACAAATTGTTGCCATGCCTCGCGCTTAAGCGTTTTGGTCGACGTTCCGCAGTCTGGTCGCGCCGTATCCGAGTCCACAGCACAAATGCTTCAGCCTGAGTGAGGAGATCGTGAATCATACTTAATCTCTTGTGGTGAGAAGATTATAGAATTGTATGAGGTGAAGAACATTCTTGACAAACATTAAATAGGAGACTACGGAAATGGCATGATCATTACTCTGTCGATAAGCAGTTAGGATGGCGGTGACATTTACCACTAGTAAGTGCGAAAGCTTTGGTTCATCACATCTGTCCTTTGTTTGATATTCTTGCGAAAAGCCGAACAGACGGATGGAAAGACTTCCAGTACTTGACCGAAGAACGAGCCGTTCAACCAAATTATAATGTCCGTCTACGGAAGAAAGAGTAGTTCAATTAAATCCTTGACTTCCAAAGCTGCTTTAGAACTCTGAAAAGCTGTTTCATTTCTCCCCGAAAGGCATCTCAAGGCATCTCCATAGAAGCTTCAACTAACGCGTTGTGCCAGCACGGACACTTCGCGGAATAACTATTCTCATTCATGTTGCATTAATCAAGAATTTCGTTCAAGGACGACCTCTCTACTTGGGCTCGATCATGGTCTCAGAATCTCACTGAGAAGTCTGCCGACGTCCTGCAAAAGACACGCAAGTTACATTTTCAGTGATGCACTAAACACCATGAACCGCCGCCTGCTTCAAGTTTGAACTTGCTGTCAACACGCGGATATACAAGAAAGGTACTTGCGCTCGAATCACGAAAGCATCCGCCGAGGATCGCGACCCCTCACTGGTTCACTATCTCTTCGTGTCTGTCAAGCATCATTTCTTCAGATTAGCAAAAGGTGAAGACAAGAGATAACATCTGTGGAGTTAAACCCTCTCGGGGCTCGGACCGCGACATTACCACCGCTGATTGTAATGAGGAATCCATAGGACACGCTGAAGGAGAATACAGATACCGAACTTCCCCAGACCACAAGTTCAACTTCGGAGTATGATTAGTTTCTTGTTCCAAAAGAAACGATCAAGGGCAACATCTCATTAATTTCCGCGCGGTCGAGCCCTCTCCATGCCCTCTCCATGCACTCTCCATGCATAGATACAGTTTAATGGCTGCAAAGTCAAAGACTGTCCGTCAGATCAAATTTTGATCATGGGCACAAACCACAAGGCAAAGCTCGAAACATCGTGACTCGCGACGATAATGAACGAGATAAACCAGGTACTTGGACCACCAACCTCTGACTGCTCCATCAAGACAGAATCTTTCTTGGGTAATCGAGACTGCTTTGAAACACTTAGCCCAATGGTTCTACGATAGCATAATTCAGCTGACAGCTACTCAAAGGTGTACTCCACTCCAACTACAGGCCGCGTTGAGTCTCCACTTAAGNTTTTTTTATGCGCTCACATAGCGGAAGCGGGGTACACTGCGCAGGCTTTCCTTAAACATGCATATTTAATTTGTTAGTACGAATCTTTATTTTCTTGCTGAGCATCGGACTACTAGTAATTAAATAATCTACAATGCATTCAGGCGATAAGCGTCCACTACGCGGTGAGATTGTGAACTCTAGAGCTGTATCAAGGTATTGGGCTCTTATACATTTCAACCAGCTTGGCGATTCAATCTGGTAGGTCCGAAATGCTTTCGGGCCACCCGCTCTAATGGATTTTTTTTTTTGATTGACGTTTGCAACTTGAACGTGTAGTAGATTCACATCAGGGCCTAGATTTTTTTCCCACTCCAGGCTGAAGTCCCGGTTTACGGTGCGAACGGAACCATTACCAGGACCGTTTGGTTGGTGTAAACCCCGATTCAGAGTTGAGCCTGCGAAATAAAGGCCATAAAAGAGATGATAGTCACGAATGGATAGTTGACATAATGTACAAATGATTATGACGACTCGGAAGAGAAACTAAAACACAAAAGTGTACTTGCTTGTGCTTGTAATATGTGAAAGGTAGCTAGCTTCATATATATTTCACGGAAGAATGGCAGCAAAGAAAGAAGGCTCACGGGCGTGATTGGGTCGGGAACAACATAAGCTATTTGTCAGAACCACAGTTTGTTATACTTTGCTAGTTTGTCTTCAATGGTATTATTTGTTGTGCTGTTACTTTGGAGGACTTCGAAATTCGTACTGAGCTCGGCATGAGCCGCAATATCGACAATTGCCAGATCTTTTTTCAGCGTAAAGCCCAATGCAATAAGGAAATATCCGGTCAGCGACTGGCCAGAACCTGTAATATAAAGTCTCGGAGGTCGAAGGGAAAAGGTATCCGTCCAGGCCCAAAGGAGAGATCTAATCACCGCTGCATCACTGATACTGACGCGGTAAGGACGGAAGCATATTTGCAGCCCTCGTATGGAACAAAATAACCAATGACTAAGTCTAATGGTCGGTGCACATTAAGGGTCTGTGTGCCAAACAATTTTGACTTCAGCGTCCAGTAAAATGTCTATACACTCACCATATCAGACGTTATTTCCAAGGAATGTCAAAAATCTCTCGGACTAGCAGCCCGCTATACACTGTCTTCGTAGTATGGGTTCCAATAATCAAAGGGAAGATGTAATCGTGCTTTCGGTGTCCCAGAGAGTCCCGGCACATAGAAACCTCCCTGATTATCAGCGTCGTCTCAGGTGATTTCTCCGGCGAAGATGCGAGCAGCTACCCTGCTCCCAAATATACATATCCAGGGTAAGTCGATTCTGCCGACACTTGATTCTGTGATTTCGTATGGGTTTCTCCAAGGCTGAGGTACAAGATCCGAAGAAAGTAGTGCGCATCGAGTTTGTGTACATATCATATCAGACTGGCCGAGCAATGTCATAGCGTTTCAAGCGCCAGTTTTGAAAGGAACGACGTATCCAAGCCTGTGTATTCGATCCGTCTCCGAGTCAGCGCTTATATTCTGACTTCCGTTCCGAGATCCACTCATCATTCAAAGTTGTCAACACCCCTGTGCAATTTTTCGTAACCTGGACCAATAATCCTCTCCAGTTATCAGCAAACTTTAAGGTCCCGCCGTTCCAATAGGACGCTGAATCCATCAAGTCTACAAGTAGCTTTGATATAAGAGAAAAGTCTGCANTTTTTGAGCTACGGCAGCGTCGGCCTACCTTTTGTTCTTGGTTAGTCCTGAGCGTTAAGCTCAAAATTATCCATCGGCTTTCATGATAAATAGCNTTTTTTCTTGATGGCATCGGCCTCGCGATATCCACGAGGGGAGCTAATAGGNAAAAAAAAAAAAAAACAGAGTACTGGAAGGCCCATAGAAGCTTGTTGCGATCGCGAGGTCCGACAGCTTCTGGTGTAGAAAACATGCCGGTGCTATTATGTCGTTAGTTCCTCGCATCATGCACCGCCCCTGATATTTGATGTAAAATTCCAAAGCCATAATCTGAAGTAATCCATATCCCGCTTGCGCCGAGCAATTTTACTTATGAGAGATTTTCTGGGCAGTGGCTGCTTTACTTGGAGGGCTTGAGGACCGCCGCAGTATATTAACGTTATACACATAATCTGAATCGAATCGTAGCCTATAGAGAATTTCAAATATTCAGGCTCAACCGACAAGGCGAAGTGTCAAATGCCAGCAGGAACGCACACCTATCTCACTTCGCAAACATGATGCGAATTTTTTTTGTATGCTTAGACAAGACCGTGGAAAGATGATATAGCACGGGCAATAGTGTCTTGTCTTGCCAAAAAGTCTAGTTAAACCCATCACCAAACATGTTGCTGTGACGGTATAATACAGAGAAAAAGCAGTACATGGTTTTTAATGCTGCATCAGAAACGAGTCAGATAGAGAGAGCAACATCAGAGGGAAAATCCGAGGACTTGGCTGACAATTCGGACGTGACTACGAGAAACCGGTAACGCACGTCGATTGAGCGGTGGTCAATCACCACAACGTGTTTGAGCTCCGAACCTATGGAAGCATAGAGCGCAGTGAGAAGCCAGAGGAAGCAGAGGAAGCAAAGATTGGCGACTATGTGTGTGCGTGTCTAGCTGACGAAGTGCCTAACATTAGGAATCAGTGGCAGCGTAGCTCGATATATTTAATTGAAAATTAAGGAGTAGATCGTGTATTTTTTCCAGCGCAACTTGCCTGTGGAGTTTAATTTTGTGTCACGGCAGTTGGACGAAGCTTCTGCGAGAACACGTTGCGCGAAGTTTAGAATCGACGAACACGAGTTCGAGTAAAATGTTTTTCATTTTTACTAAGCCCTCTATGGCCGTATGTGAAAAAAGAAATCAACTGAGCTGCGGTTCACTCACCGCAAAGATGGGCTTCGTAGATGGACGCCCGGGTCTCCAGAATATACTCACTCCTTCACACGCAGGCACTGTCCGCAGCTCTATCCGTCTCCGAATGCATACCGTGCCTCGATTTCGTGCTTGATGGTGAAAGTGTGAGAGACCGAACGCCGAACTTGACCGCTATGGATCAAGCGTGTAACTAAGCCAAGCCGGTATGGAACAAGTTTAGGNAAAAAAAAGTTCGGTGAAAGTGATAGAGAGCGAAGAAGGTATATATATATACGGATATACTGTTAGTTTCCGAAGACGATCTATGAAGGGATATGAACAGAGTAACGATTGTATGAAAGAAGGAAGTTTCCACAGCGTTTGCAAACAATAAAGATATTGTAACACAAACTTCGAGAACCAGCCCTTGGATCGCAAGTTAACCGTCGACAAGCAAGGCGCCGCCCTTGTCAACGACCAGCTTGATCCGGTCGCCACTTGACACGTCCTTGAACTGTTGCCACACAATGCACGAGAATCAGCCAAATTGAAACGAAGTAGAATCAGGCAGCGGAGAACGCACGGTAAGTTCCCTCGTGCGGTGCAAACTCTCGATCTCATCTATGCGCTCGCGTACGCTATCGAGCATTTCGTCAAAGCCAGGCGTTTCAACAACCTCCTTTGCTGCCTGTAGGATGACCATCGAGTCTGGGCGAATATTGTAGTTCAACTGAATAGTGGGTACAGTAAATAATAATAATGAGTGGCAATTGATGAATAATTATTGAATAAAGCAAAGACGAAGACCCACATCTATAGCGATGATATTGCTTCGGTCAAGTTCTAAGAGTTCATCAAGTGAGCATGGTTCGCAGAGGTTTAATAAGCAGTTCACCGTCAATAAAGTCCGTCCGCGTCATGAGCTGCCTGGCCCTATGCTACAAAGTTTATTAAAGGATCGTAGAGGGCGATGTTATAGTAACTGTGACTGAAAACATAGTACATCGAAGAAGCACTCACATATGACACAGACGGAAGGTAGAACTCTTCGCATTCCTCTCCTCCCTTATGAACATCGTTTTCTTCATGCTCGTTATACAGTCTCACGAACTCGCGCAGAAGCAGCCATGAACACGAGCTCCATTTTTGCTATTAGCGGCATCAAATTCAAAAACTGTCTTTACTCTTCACCTCTTAACAAAAAGCAAAGCACACCTCGTCCATAACATCATCATCATGGTCTGGAATGAGCCCGATCTGACTCAGAAGCCAGCCTTTCTCATTCTGCACCATATCCTTTGCAAAGGCAACCACGTCTGGAGCCTTCACCAGCTTACCAATAAAGGACAGACGACCGCCCACGTATGAGAGAGCTGTCTTGAATGTGTCGTCACTTTCGATGGGCTCGTTCGGGTGCTTATTCGGGTGCATATGCGAGCGACGAAGCCGACGGGCAGCTTGAATGGCCTCGTGTTTCTTAAGATCGTAAATGGAGAGCATGAGCATGCGGCTCGCACTCTTTCCTGAAATCGAATATCAATGCTCAGTCCAAAAAAAAGCGGGGATGCATGAGTGAAGAACACCCACGCATCACTAGGTAAGGCCAGAAATCGTCTCTGAACATGAAGAAATATATTATAAGAGAAAGGCAATAGCATTTCCGAACTTTAATCGTACGTGCTGAACACCATGGTCATAATCCCTAATGATTCAATTCGTGCTCAGTGAAGTGTGGATCAGTAGAGCAGAAAGGTACTCAGCAGACTTACTGCTCTCAGCCCATGATTCGGCCCGCTGCTGTAACTGGAGAAGCATGTTTCTGCCTTCTTCCGTATGTTGGAAGAAATGGACATTGTTGAATACAAGAATAAGAGGTCGGCCTAGTCTCCGTGCACGTCGCATAGCGACTTTCTCAAGTTTATTCAAGGCTAGTGAATTCTCCTTTCAATGAGATAAATAGCTCCGCAANTTTTTTTTTTTTGAACAACACGCACCCCGCTCAATATCTAAGGGAGGGCCACCTGACAATACACATTTTCAGTACAAACACAGACACAATCATGAATAGCTAGTCAGTTCTCTGACCTTCGCGGGGGTCACGCCTTTGGAACAGACCAGTCTGCGTGTCTTCGTTATACTCATAGTTCAGAGCTTTTCCGAGGCGCAAACGAAAGACCTCCATGTCGGGATGTGCATCGCAAACCGCGACGCACTCAGCATTGACTTTCGTCATCGCATCAAATACCATAGTCGTTTTTCCCGTACCCTAGCAATCGTCACAAAATGAAATTAAAATGAACAAAATAAAATAATGACAGCATGCCTTTGAACCAAGCATCATCCAGTAATGGCCCTTTTCCTGGCCAGCGATTATACGGTCGACCAAGTCCTGCTCCCGTCTACGAAGATGCTCGACTACATGTTCCTGTTCATCCAGGGCGTATCTGTGTACGTCCCCTGTCTTCGCATGAGAGGCGACCTCGAGAGCCGGATCATACCCAGCTTCGAAGGCCTTCTCCATCTGCATGCCCCACGCGTTAAAACCCCCGCCTGCTGTTTTCTATGTACAGTACATTTCACATAAAACTCACTTTCACCAGGACATTCCATTTATACCAAGCAATGTAGGTGACGCCGCCCAAAAAGACTGAACGACCGTTGACTCTTGATTCAACACGACATGCAGACGTTTTTTTTTTTTTTTTAAAATTAAAAAAAAAGAAACTGACCCATGCCCAGCCCGATGAGAGTTGTCAACGCCGCATCGAAAAACGGAGATCTCGTTATTGGAAACAGACCGCCTCCTCCTGAGCCTCCTGAGCCTCCTCCAGGGCTTCCGGGGAACGCCAGAGGAAGCGTCAGGTTTTCGTTGTGCTGAATCGGCTCCTCCTTGTGTTCTGGACCCACACGCGTTCCATTCTTCGCATCGTCTGAACGCTTGCCCAGCCCTCGATTTTGGGTTGACAGGAGTCGCGTCCGCACAGCAGCAAGATGCGAAAGACGCCCGTGAATAAAGCGCTCTCTTCTATGGCCATGGCTGAGGTGATGTCGGCCATCTATCGTCGTCACGGTTGCCGTCCGAGTCCGTGCTACACTGGCCCTAGCAGAGAAACATTGAACGACAGAGCGCATTAGAAACTTTTGAAGGAAATGTCAGGATGTAGTTTCACTGCTGCTGAACCGCAGACGCGCACTCCCCTGTCATAGACTCGTAGCAGACCCCAAACGCGTGTAAATGAAATCGGTTGGTCGTGCTAAGGCTATCACACACTTGAGACTTGAGAGAGTGGCCGGCGGCTAAACTCAAGGCCCTGCAAGTTTCAATTTCTTTCTCATCGCAAAACTACTCAAAACTTGACACTACACCAAATGAAACTTCTTCAGTATTTGCCCCGGGCTGGTTGGAGGCTGGTATAGTGTAGTATAGGTCGACAACCTTCCCATATTGTTCGAGGTTGTCGCTGACAACATGACTGCCATTAATTTCGATTTAGATCTCCGTATTATCGTGAGTATTGCCCGGGCCCCATCGGTCTCGCGCAACTACCAAATTCACGTCCTCGACTCAAACNAAAAAACGTTTGGCGTATATATGCTATCAGATAACTAACAATATTAATAGCTCTGCGCTCCATACGCCGTCACTGTCACTACAATCTCCCCAAAGCCATACAAAGGCCCCGCATCAAATTCTTGGAGCACGGCTTGTGTTCCCGTTGAATCTACAAGAGATTGATTCCGCTCTCAGCCGCGCGACTGGTCGGTTTGCAGCTCGAAGGTGGAAGGTGTGATAGTACTAGTCGCCGCAAACGAACCTTAACTGAATATACATGCGTACAGTGTCTGGTGATTCCTTTATCGAGGCTATGCACTATTTAAATGCAGGCCCCTTTTTTTTTTTTTTTTAGTTCTCTGTCCACCCATACCACATCTCACACACTCGATCACTCCCTGCTAGATGTCACTTCTCAACCTCAATCGACAATATTAATGCCAGCAAAGCGCCGTGTAGCCCCACACCATCCCCCGGATCATGAAGATTCTCGAATTCTTAGTCTTGAATGTTAGCGTTAGCTCCAAGGCATTCAGAATGGGGTTGCTTGGATTTGAAGCAGCCGGAAGGGCTCGAAACACCCCCCCCCC
>SGPK01000356.1:0-26459 GCA_004802695.1 Phellinidium pouzarii
TATATGCATGATTAATAATTTTAGAATTTCCATTTGAAACTATGGAAACTATATTAGACTGTATAGTGTACCCTATGTAGTATGTATAGTACTGTATAGTTCTGGCATGCAACTATATAGTCTCACTAAAAGGGGACTAATGAAGGCAACTATGGAACTATGCAAACTATCTAGTGCTATATAGACATTGAAAATTTTCCTGATGTCGCTGACGCCGCGCTTTAGCAAATCTGCTGCTATCGGATCACACCTTGACCAAAATTTGCAGTCAGAACGGAACTATGCTTCTTTGAACGACTATTGAACGTTGCTTTCACTCGTCATTTTGGTACATCTCCATGTTGTCAGTGCGTGCAGNAAAAAAGGTTTTCTTGGCTTGCGCGACACCTCTCCAAAAGAGGTAATGCTGTGCAACAGGTTTTTTCTTTCTGAAGTTATCCCATTATTTTGCTATATGCACATGCAGCGTGTTGTTTATCTACTACCGCGTCTTTCCCGCCGTCGCCAACATTGCCACTATTCTTATGCTCTGCGTTTAAACATCATGTGTAAGTTAAAACCGGAGTTGCCGGGAGCGAGAGGGCCGAACGCCTCAGTAAATTGTATCCGGAAGAATTTCAGACAAGAACTGTATCATGGAGACAGAGACAAGGTAGTCGGTTATCCGCATCACGTGTAGAGCGATCATTCGCACCTCTACGATTCGTACGAGCCTGAAATTTCGTAGACAAGTATGCCATGGTCGACTTCCACCTTAGTCATAAATAGGTCAGCTTCTTTTTCTTGAGCGCGCATAGCGTCTCGAAATTCATTCCTTCGACTGTGATATACCTGCTAATTAATCTCTTTCCATTTAAATTATATGTGCCGACCTTAGATCAAATCTATTAACGTAGGGCCCGGTGAAGAGTCAAAACACAGTAAGTGTAAAATTTTCCGAGTCCATGCGGGCCTTTCGGGTTTCATGATTAGAAGCAAACTTCTCGTACGAAAATTCTGGCGCACCAATCACTCTGTACTCTGTGAACACTGTTGGACTTCAGAGAAAGATGGAAGAAAATAATAGAAGGAAAGCGATGGACGTGGAACTGACCAACTAGACGCTCAAGTTATTGAACACATGATCATACTATAATTATAACCAGGTCTTTATTCACAGATAATAAGTAGTTCGGCCATAAAAGACCTGTCGGTAGCTGCTCTTCCGATTGCAGAGGGCAATTTCCGCTGATTTCCGTTAATTTTTCCATGCGACGCCAGTCTGATGAGTTCTCAGATCTCTTTCAAAAATTCAAAAAAAGCTTGTTACCCCATTCGGAATTCCGTGTTTTTTGTGTTTATAATAGTAGCCTTGAATCCCTCACTCATTTGTGAGGGTACCCACCCGCACACGCGAATATTCGTCTACAGAGGCTTGTTTAACCGACTCCACTCCTTGCGATGGCCGACATATTGAGGACTGCCAGGCTAACGCTGTTCTCGTTTTCACTGCTTGTGGTGGTGACAAGTGCAGCAAGCGTTTCTAATACTACGGGACTTCAGCGGGCTCAAACATTTTTGGAGTACATTGACGTCTGTAAAGAAGTCGCGTCCAAAATATCAGCCGCGTCGAACGTCTATTTTCCTCGTGCGTTTCNTTTTTTTTCTTCCTGAAATATCTGATAAGCTGGAATTTCATTTTGTTCTTTGGCAGTAAGCAATGAATATACTGCGGACAACTACCATTGGGCGTCCTCGAGTACGCAAATATCCGCATGCTCCGTTGAGCCTGGTACCGCAGAAGACGTTGGCGTCATTGTACGTAGCAATGTATTCTAATAATACCATCTGCTCATAGGTGTCCCCAATCTAATAGCTCCAGATATTAGGCGAGACGCAGACGCCTTTCGCAGTAGGTCCCCCTTTAAGACATGCCTAGTGTCCAAAGTATTTTGGATCGCTCATAGCTCGGCTGCTGCATATAGGTCAAGGGCGGGGGTCACACTACAAACCCAGGATTCTCTTCAACTGAGGGCGTGCAAATATCAATGACGCGCTTCAATGAAGTTGTCTACGACGCATCATCCAGCACCGTAGAAATTGGCGCAGGTCTCATATGGGACGATGTATATGCTGCACTCGCCGATGTCAATGTCACTGTTGCAGGCGGACGTGTTTCAGGTATTGGTATAGCTGGATTTACACTCGGCGGAGGTGTGTCTATGTCAGAGTTTGATCCCTACCGGGTCGTCAATGTATCCATTTACACTCATAAAAATCAGGTTACTCATGGCACGCAAACCAGCATGGCCTGACACTTGACACAGTGCAAGCATTCGAGCTTGTCTTGCCCAATGGAACAGTCACCACAGCCACTTCCGCGTTCAATCCGGACCTCTTCTTCGGCCTAAGAGTGAGCCTTCATGAAGTATGCATCATATTGTGCGCTCATTCTTGTCTTTTATAATAGGGTTGCTTCAACAACTTCGTAATGCATTAATGTTCTCAAAAGTTTCTGCATGCTGACTATCTTTTCCTTTCCTGATTCCTTTAGGGAGTTGTTACTAAATTCACGCTTACTACTTACGCTCAAGAAGAGGTCTGGGGTGGTTTTATTGTCCTCGCGGGAGACAAGCTAGCCGCCGTTGCGAAAGCCACCGCAAACTTCAACGCTAATAATACTGATCCTAAAGCTCAGATTATAGTTGAGCTGAGTACATTAGAAGGCCTGGTTTGTATCCACCCTGCCTTTCTCCCGTCACTTGTAAATAACACTGCTGATGAAGTGTTTTAATATCAGCCCGGTGCGACTGTAAACATCTTCTACGACGGACCGGACCAGCCTCAGGGCATCTTCGACGAACTTTTAGCAATTGAAGCTCTTTCAACGGATATCTCTACACGCTCTTTCCTGTCTCTCATCCTGTCAAGTCCGGCTAATGAAACTGCTGGGTTGCGGTAAACATTATCGTTTTTTGGGAGCTGCATCTTAAATTAAATGATGTGTGAACAGAACCGCTTTCCACACAGTTAGTATAACAGAACTCACACCGAGTCTACTGGACGTCATTGCCAACGAGACCACCGTACGTTTCATATATAGCCTAGCCATTAATCTTGTGCTCATAAAATTCCCTGTTACCGTTCTAGTTTTGGGGATCAAACGTTGAAACAATCCTTTCCTCGGGCGTGTTTATTTCGTACGACATAGAACCTTTCCTTCCCTCGATTTTCACGCACGGATCGGACAGCGCGTACCCGCCTTCGCGCACACAGGGACTATTGCCACTTAACATATACTTCGCGTGGTTAGCTCCGGCTGCTGACGACTACTTCCTCAATGCGATCAGGCAGAGCGCTGCGACTATCCAGGCTGCGGCCATCGCCGAGGGTCAAGACGTTGCCAACGCTGCACTCTACGGGAATTATGCTGTTATTGGGACGAGCATCTATAGGATTTATGGTGACAATGTCGCTCGTCTGAAGGCAATCAAGGCACAGTATGACCCAGATAATGTTATGGGCCTGGCGGGTGGTTGGAAGATCCCAACATAATGATCGTCTTCACTTCTATAATTTCTTTGGGTGGTGGTTATGCTCCTGAGCATAGCTCTTTCAGATGTCGTCTAATATACTATTGGAGTATTTCTAACTCTGTACGAGCAAGAAGCTTCGACGAGGTCGCTGTCAAGCGTAAATCAAAAAAGATCGACAGTGTCAAAATCATTTAAGAAGTCGGTCGCGTCTAAACCACCTTTAAGTCCGTTGATTCCTTCTCAGCATCGCTAGTACATTGTTGTGGTAAATTGAACGCCGCAGAAGTACAGCTCACTGGTATTGAAGCATTGAGTTGAATTTTCAAGCTGTTCAAATATTTTATACAAATGGTATGCAACTTCTAGTCTGCTATCGAACCTCATATGAAGAAGCCAAAATCCATGAATAGGACGCGTTCTTTCCTGGACGAAGAGGTTTGGAAGGTACCTTGAGAGATTTCCTCCTCTTCTCTGCCTGTGTCTCAGTATAACGTGAAATGATATTTCGAATTTCCTATATTTCCAAGCCGAAAAAATTGCATTATTAATTTCCCGCAGCTCAAGTAACCAACGGGAGAAGAAAAGGTAGCCCAGTACTCACCATCATCATCGTTCGTTCCTCAGCGTCCCACAAAAGCTGCGGCGATTGTATTCGCATGCGCGCCTCCATTTCCGCACGGAGACCTTCCATGTACGCAGTGTCCTTTGCGCGACACGACTTGTCGCCCGCAGCGCGCACGAGAGCGTGGAGTGCCACTAACGCGGCGTGGGAGACATCTGTCTCCGCACGCATGAGGTCTATGCATACGTGCAGGTCGTGTGAGCGCAGCACGCCCGCTGCGAAGAGCACACCCGCGAATGCAGCGAGCAGCGCCGCAGGTGCAGCGTAACGCGCCTCGCACTCGCACGTGCGCTCGCTTCTGTAGCCAGAGTGCACGGACCGTTCTATGGCATACCAAAGGTCCGACCTCTAGATGAAAGGAGGGTGTTGTGACGAAACGTCGGCGATGTTATCAGAAGCAGACGACTCAAGAAAAAAGAATTAAAGAGCTCATGTACCTTATTCCACAGTTTCCGGAATGACTTCATTGTTATGGTTCGCAGAGACGAGCGAAGCGCTGTCTTGTTTACATCCTGTATCATCTGCATTGCCTGCTCGATGCACCGGAGCATCGCCTCTGGCTCCTCCGCACATGTTTTATCGATCACATATTGGTACACAATGTGCGCCGCTCGCATGGCGTCAGGTTCGACCTCGGACTCGGGGACGAGAGCCGTGGCCTTGAAGCTAGGCGATGGCATAGTGACGCTCGCGCTATCGCTCACGTCGTCGTTTGTGGCCACCAAAGTCGAAGATGTGTCCGAAAAGCATGTCTCCGAGCTCGAGCGATGCGACGAGATGGGAGAAATTGGCCGCTGCAGACGCCGGGGTAAAATAGAACTCGGGATCTCAAGCATGTCCTGCAAATAAAAGATGGGATGATCGTCCTGATCATCTTCGCCAGTGTTCGCCAAATGCTCCTGAGTCAAAGCCATGAGCGAGTTCGTGGTCGCTTCACCGGGAATAGCCTGCCAGGCTCTTTCCATCTCCGCCGAAGCTGGCGGGAGCGCGTGCGACGGGCATGAGCAGAAGGGAGACGGCGCAGCTAGCTGACAGAATAGACGCATGTTGTATGCAAGGCAAAGCAAGGCTTGAAAGCAGTTTCACACGTGCTTCGTTTCAATGTCGGAAATGAGGTAATGATATCTCTTGCGTCGTCACCTCTTTACTAGAGCTTCAGTGAAAGCAGACAGGAAAAGAGAGAACGGGGTGTGATGGCGTGAGGAAGAGTGAAAGAGAGGAGGATAGCCATTGTGTGTCCACAGAGACTTCGNTTTTTTTAGTCCACGGGGCACTGCTTTGAATGGTGCTTTGGTCTTGAGGACACATGTGGCATTTAAAGCGACGACCTGCCAAATGACATGCCCCTTAGGTCACCCTGGCCTCGCTTATTCCATCCGAGCTCGCGTGGATAAAGGCCAAGGCCCGCGACAAGTTGTGATCTGCGATCACGTACATTCCGTTGAGTGCAAGTTATGCGAGGTGTTGACCTCGGCAAGCGGCCACGCGAGGGGCCCAAGGGATTAACCCAGAGAGAAAGATCAAAAAGCACAAAGCTGAACCGTCAAGAGCAGCGGCGAGCACGGCCCATATGAAAGCGGCGAAGGTAAAATTTTACTTCGTCTTCCGAGAACCTTTTTATTCAAAGGCCTTTAGGGAACGAGCTGAGAACGAGAACGAGAGATTGGCGCCTTGGCCGCGAGGCGTCGTGAGTTCATTCAAAAGAGCGATTTTTTTTTCTCCAAAAGGAAGAGGCGGTGGTAAGGCGCCAGAAAACAGTTCACTGAGTCCGAGTAATACTTCCAGTGTAGATACGTACAGGTGGGGTGATCTTTGAATTTTGACGGCACCGAAAGTCAGTAAAAGCGGATAGCCAAAATAATAATTTTCGTCCTTGAATTGTATTGCACCTTTGTGCGGCTTCGTGCCCTCGGCGGGCCGAATGTGCTATTTTCAGGGTAGTGGATGCTAAGTTTAAGGACGAAAATACTTGCAATCAATATTAATATTATCACGCACCTTAGCTGATCTTGGGAAGATTGTCGCAAAAATCAAAAAAAAAAAATCAGTGAGCAAGCAGCAAGTCAGTGACGGGCTACATCGCGGAAGGAGTAAAAAAAAAAAAAAAAATACTTACAAGCCATTTCACACTTTATATGTACTTTTGTAACCGCAAGTATCCAGGTTCAGGTCCGATAAGTAAATTTAAGTTTATCGTATACAGTAGCGCCATGAACTTTTAACACACACAAAGATAAAGAAAGACTGCCAGCTTTTTTGCGACTGTCTATATAAATATGCAATGCGAAACGGTAAAGCCCAAAGTGTACAGCAGCTACCGAAGACGAAAGCATCTATAACTATGCGACATAACCCGCGAAGGGCAAAAGTGACGAAGAGAATAAAAGAACAACAATTGTAGTCCGTCTCCGAGATAGATAGCATGAAGGTAAAAAAACACCGTGGAGTCAGTTTTGGCGGTAAAAGCCTCGTGCAGCGTCAGTGATAACCATAACGAGAAAAAACCATTGGCATAATTCATAAGCCGTCCGTAAGAAATGTGTGCGTGCGTGCGTGCGTGCGTGCATCGGAGAAATAGAGACAGGTCGATGGACGCAGGATGAAAGTATTGCAGACGAGTGCGATGGGAGAAGGGAGAAAGGGAATAACAGGGTTGGAAAAGAAGATGGCAAAGGCGGTGGTAAAGAAGATATATGATCATACAACCTCCTCTACCAGCCGTGAGCGCGAAGAAGGTGATGAAGGAAGCCCAGGGAGACGGCGAGCCGGTGTGGGCCGGCACGGTCTACGCTGATTCTATTCAAAAAAAAAATGATTTAAAAAATAAATAAAAACGGCAAAACGGCATGACACGTACATGTCGCGACATGATGAGCTTCGCCATAGATAAGGGCCTTTGTTGATCAGGGAATGGTGATGCTGAAGAAGAGATGAAAAATGTAACAATGCAATCATTAAATGCTGGATGTCGGATGAAAGATGATGACAGCAACTCACGCGGTCGAAAAAGCAACCCTGGTCGCCGCACAGGCGTCCAATTTGCAGGCATACGCACGAGCTCGTGTCCGCCGACATATCCTATGCCTGCCGGACTTTCCCTTGCGCCCTTTTCCTTTTCCCTCTCTGCTCCAACGCCGAACCGCACCGCCTGCGAAAGCGACATACCGTGTGTGCCGCCTAGCTGGAGATGAAGGTGCTGGGGGNACTTGAGCGGGGTTCGCAGTCTGGTTTGCGGAGAAGGCGGCGGCGCCGACGCGGGCCAAGGCGAACACGGTGGTGAGGAAGGAGAGCAACGAGAGCACAGTCGATATGCTGGGCAAAGTGCTCATTGTAGTGCGCCGAAGCGGGTAAAAGTATGGCCTGAGACAGAGCTGGGGACGCCGAATGCCAAGCCAAGGGTGTACCTTCGCCACGGGCGTCGTCACTGGGGGACGGGACAGAAGGGCTCCTCCTCGTCCTGGTCGTCGTTGTTGGCGGAAAAGACGACGACGGCGGCGGAAGTGGCGGGTATCGCTGGCGTTGGCACGAGACAAACGGAGACGACCTGTGTAAACAGGCGTGACGGTTACCGGATGTCACAATGCCTGCTATTTATGGAAATATACTTCCGGATATAAACCTTAATTGGCATGACGAACAACTGCATTTGCATTTGATCAACTTTATTTTGCCCGAAGATACTACACTTTGCGTTGAGCAAATTTTTCAACAGAACCGGGGTGCTTAAAAAAACGCAAAGTACGAACTGACTATGTGGTTACTCCGCTTGGAGACTTCATCCGCGAATTGAATGAATCAATACAACTCAGGCGTATGTAACTAAATGATGATACCACCGCGTAGCTATCATGTCTCGCGCATTGTAATTCATCGGTCCTTTCCTAAAACCTAGTAAGCATGTGTGTATTTATGTATACTAACTCGCGTCGCAAGATAATAGTCTACAAGCATTGGTAGTACAGTAGATTGTGTACTTAGTAGAGTCTAAGCGCACACCAGAAAATTTTTGTTTCTGAGTATACAGAAGAAGGAAGAAAATATGTGCGAGCGAGATCCCTTAGAAAAAGGGAAGAGAAAGAAGTGAGGGGGTAGAAACGAATGATCTTTTACTAGTAGGACGTCGAAAGAACTCTAGATTCTAGAAGACTGTATTCAGTTCAGACAACGCCGCTCTACGCGGCTACGGAGAATGCTGGTCCTCAGTCTTCAGATCACACTAAGTAATTATATTGAGAATATTAATGGTGGTAGGTAGCTTTATAAATACATCTGCAAGTATCTGGAAGTAGTAAAAANGTTCAACTAAGCGCTACTTCACCGGAATTCAGCTGTTGAAACGTCATTGAAACGTCCATAGGACACAGCATATTAAAACTTCCTCCAACCCGTCATAATGAAACTGTAACGGTCTTCAAGTAGACTGTGAGCAACATTTGCACCCCTTTACTTTATCGCTGTCATCAAGCTCTACGCTTGCCGCCTCTATCCATTCGGCAAATGAGACAGGGCGTTCCATGACAACCTTGCTTTCCTCCCAAACTGGCTCCAGGCCTTCACTTTCCATTTCTGAAATCTTGGCATCGCGCAGCTTATCTAGCGCAAGTTCCGCAGTAGTTTTTTTCATTGTGAGCTTCTGCATACGTCCTACGAATGGATCGGCAGTGAATGGCGAGCTTTCTATCAGGGATTTTTCCGAAGATTTTGTCCGCCGCAAGTCGATTCTGTATGAATGTCTCCTTGTTGCGAAGAATGGTCCCCCAAGTGCCTTTCCTCCATTCCTTTAGGGTATCATCTGTACCCTTTGGCAATGTGTATCCTTTATAACCTACGCCATGCCAAACAAGAATATAGAGGAGAGATTCAAGTTCGTGATGAACTCCATGGGTATAAGCCTTCTCCGCCGCATTGAGCACTTCTCGTGCCATAAATGGCGCTGTCCCTGTCCGATGTCTGCTATCATGCCCCTGATGTGGCAACGACGCCAGATCAAAGTCAAGTAAGATTCCAATAATATTCCCCTCATCATCTTCATAGAACGCAATATTCGTGATGCTGATATCCCGATGAAGGATCTTTCCTAGCGCATATATTTTATGCACGCCTGAAGACATTATAAATATTTAACATCCGGCAATGACATAGTAGATGATACTCACAAATAGCGATCTGAGTTATCACTTTCCAAAATTTGTCGTATGAATCTATGCGATAAATTGGTGTATATTGCCTCATCACGAGGATACGGAATTCCCGCTCTTCATATTGAGAGACCTTCCCTATTCTCTTGCAAAGTCCTCGCAGCTCCCTAATTGGCGTATTGTCTTCTATAGTGGCCTTCCCAAATATTTCCGGAATATGTTTGGGATCATGTTTTCGCGCTTCCAAGATATATTTGTCTTCTCCTTCTCGTGACTTGATCTGCCAGCTGAACTTGACCGCCAGCTCGTACTTATATCCTTCGACCTTCGCACTAATCACCGAAGTGCCGCGACCGATCAAGCAGTAAGCTGAAGCCAACTTCTCTCCCATCACGATCTGTGTAAGATCCAACTGCTTATCCTCACGCAAGGTGTTCCCAAGGACCGTCGTAAGCGTCGCTCCTGGTGTTATCGTAGTCTTGTCATCGAAGTCGAACGGGTTGCAATAGCCCATGTCTTTGTTGAATCCGAGGAGCGGAAGATCGCGATGGAACATGGTCAGTAAAAGCGCAAAGTACACTGGATTCTCAATCACATCAAATTCATCTGCTTCAATAATTGCTGAGCGATGGTAGAAACAAAGTGTGATCTTAGACCCCTTCATGCGGACGCCAAATGTGAAAGATCGATCTCCACGTATGCTTAAGACCTCCGTTGCATAGCTAGCAAGCTGGATCTTTAGCTCTTTAAGCGTAGGAATAGTCTTCACACACACTTTGCTCGATGAGGCTACGCCCTTTCCGACACCCGAATGTATAACAAGTTCTTTATGTCCGTCTCCTTCTGTCCGCATATGCGTGGATGTGCCAGGTACTTTCTGATCGTATCCAGAAGTAGATGAAGGCCCGGCTTTTGACACGTCTTGAGACGTATGACCTCGTGCCCAACTGGAAGTCATCGTGCTATTGATTTTAGCATCTGCCTTCGCTTCTAAACTGATCGAGTCCGGCACTAACTTCACTCGTTCTCGACTACCCGTCGCAGTCGTACTCGATCTGATTTTTGACGGTCGGTCATCGACATCGTCCTCTGAAAGACGCTTCCCCTTCCCTTTTGCGCTGCCTCTCTTCTCTGTAGTGCCCATCTTCCCTGTCTTTATCTCGAACAATAAAAGCACATGCCGATAGTCGATAGCGACGTCCTTAGGGCCTTTCTTGTTAGGGGCCTCATTTTCAACGGTGTTCGGAGTCTCAAAAGCATCATCCTTGGCAGTACTGATGGATGCGAAGCTCCCTTCAGCCTTTCCCACTGTCGCATCAGCTCCACCTTCTGAATGATTACTTGCTGTGGTGAACTCTTCTGCCTTTCTCGTTATCACTTCGAATCCGCCTTCCGTAACAGCATCCTCGTTCGTTGTGGTGTCCTCTTCCGTTGTCGCGTCAAATCCGCCTTCCGTAAGAGAGCCTTCGCTCGCTCCGATGTTCTCCTCCGATATTATTTCAAATCCGTTTTCCGCATGGACACTCCTACTCGCTTGAGGCGCCGGCTCGTCAGCAATACCCTCCCCAGCCGTCGTCTCTTCCTCGTTAATAGTGTTCGCTTCAGATAAGCCTTGCTGAACATGTTCAGGAACAAGAAGCAGATCGGGTTTCCGCTTGGCAAAGCCTCCTTTAATGACTTTGTCGTGGTTGATGAGCAACTTGATTTTATTCTTGATGTTGTGCTCGAGCTCAGCTCGTTTCAAAACCATGTTACCCATGTTTGCGATAGGATTGTACATGTCAACTTCATGCGGAGCATTCACTAAGTCATCCTGTTGCGCTCGGTATGTGTTTTCCTTGTGCACAGCCCAGTCTTCGATCTCCTTCACGCGATCTGCGTATTCATCCTCAGAGACGTTGAAGGCGAGCTTGACGAACGTCGGGAAGTCAACCCCACCGCATGTGTAATCGTCAACGTCTTCTCCAATAGCCTCATCTACGCTCTGCCGTTTGTAGTTGCTCGATACGAAGCGTGTCTTGGATGGCGTGCTAGTGATATCCCCAGCTAGAAGATGAGTTAGAGAAGACTAGGAAGAATATGACATGCCACTTACACATGAGCTCTTCATATTCTTTAAGACCATCTGATTCAGCATTGGTAGACATGGTGAAGGTTGAAGCTAATGCCTAGTAAAGTAGTAAAGTAAAGGCCTCATTCAGGCTTCGTGTCTGCCACGTGACTGACGCGTCACTTGCTTAGAGCGACTTTAAGTTAGACTTGAACTTGTAATCACAAGGACTCATGTCGGCCATGAAAACTTGATATGCTTCGTTTAAATCGGAGCGCCAGCTTATACGACCGCTAATGACTACCGAAACTGCTTCGACTATCTACACTTTGAATCTCGGCAGCATTCACCACAAAGTACAATTCTCTCTAGGCCCGGGGCTCCGCACCGTAATTACGGCTCGAAATTTTTTCTCAACTGCATTCATAAAAAAAAAAAAAGTGGATTTTTTTTTGTAAAAAGATTGCCGCGTAACCTCATCCCCGCAAAGCTCCAGAAAAAAAAAGATGGCTGGAAAACCGTGATTGCAGACATCATTAAATTTTTTTTATTGATCTCCGTGTCTGACATGTCGCCGTGTCGGTAATCGATTCACGACTCGGACATCTTGGGCGTTTCGTTTCGTTTCGATCAACGTCTTTTCCCTCACTCACGAGTCACGGTTACTTACTTATGCACGCACTGCGGCGAAGAACTCGGCGCAGTCACTAGTTACTGTGCGTGTGCGCATTCAACGGCTGCGCACCCCGCAGCGCGCATCCGAAGCCACGCATGTGTTCCAAACAATCAAAATAAAGTACACTCTATAAGTTTTGGAAGTGAGAAAATATGATTTGAAACTGTGAGAGCCACCGTAATAATTTACAGTCCGTAATCTCTCAACCTAGGCCGTACGCCCGCCGATTCAAGCTAGCTATAAATTTCTGTAGGCAATCTCATTTTTATATCAGCCAATTGTAATGTTATGAAATCTTAAATTAAATAGCTTGATTCTGTACGTCGATAGTGCCGTCAGAGCGGTAAAATTGGGCCGCATCCTTATCCTTGGAAGCATTGAGAAATTTGAGCGAAGAATTATGCGCAACCTTTTAGAAGGCAGATAATGTCTATTCTCGCTACTTATCAGCGACTGATCTACTGTAGTTTAGATGATGATGCACATATACTCCATCCAGCCCGTTACGATCTCCTTGAATCCATCAAATGTTCAGTGTCAGGCCATAGTTTTATTTTAGCTCATGGAGAAATTCGTATCATCGCTGTCGCCGCTGCTCCTGTTCCACCTTACGCAGAAAATCCGCTAGACTTACCTTTCTGCAGTCGCTTACAAGCCCACTTTGTTGACCCCATTGGGGCATCGCTGGAAGACAATGTCGGATTTACTTACTATAGAAGTAACCGTCTCGTGCATTACAATTCACCGATAATGTGCTTAGCGTACTCAGAAATCGGATTACGAGTGCAAAAAGGAGCCGATAGTCTATCCGGAAGATTTTGAAATGTCAATTTATAAATGCTCAGATGACCTAGCGGAATTAATATATAAATCAGTGAGAATATGCCTGAATGTCAACGAGAATACTAGTATCACGTTGAAGTATTTTTTGTTGCTACTTGAAGATTATTATTCTAGCGGACGGATTCAAAGCTCACTTTCCGAATGCGGAATAAGGTTCTAGGACATTCCAGCTTATACGCAATGACCTTATATGCACGCGTACGCATTCACGGTCTGCCAGTGCAAGTCAACATCCCTCTAGTTCATTTTTCCTTCTTGTCTCCTTTCATTCATCAGCAAAGCGCGTAAACCAAGCCTTGGTCACATACAGATAGCAGAATTAATGGCTGAACAGAATAAAGACCGTGCGATCGCGTACTTCGACATCAACTATGGTAATAACCCCATCGGCCGCATCGTCTTTTCGCTATACAACGATCTCGTCCCGAAGACTGCTGAGAACTTCCGTATGTGGCTATATTTTTAAAACAGGGATGACACTTATGTGTACTTTGATGGTCGTGGCGTGCAAACAGGATGCTTGTGCACGGGTGAGAAGGGTGTAGGCAAGTCAGGAAAGCCGCTTTCGTACCAAGGGAGCAGTTTCCATCGTGTCATTAAGGGGTACGTGCTCTGAGCCAGCAAGCATTCATGCATACTGATCTCGTCATACAGATTTATGGCCCAGGGTGGCGATTTCACGGCAGGAAATGGCACTGGTGGCGAGTCAATCTATGGCGAGAAATTTGAAGATGAAGGATTTCCTGTGAAACACACGAAGCCATTCCTTCTGTCTATGGTACGCAAACTATATCTTTTATACTCCCGAATAACATATGAATAATAAGTGTTCGTAGGCGAACGCTGGACCAAATACAAATGGTTCTCAATTTTTCATTACTGCTGCGCCTACACCGCACTTGGACGGAAAACACGTTGTTTTCGGAGAGGTGATCAAGGGGAAATCAATAGGTACATAATCCCGGCAAAGCTGGGCAATACTGATCGCAGTGATGGTATTCTAACGCATATGTAGTACGCCGTATGGAAAACCACCCGACCACGGAAGGAGATGTTCCTACTGTTCCTTTCACCATTGCATCTTGTGGTGTTATTTCCCCGGATGACCCTTCTATTTCTGAGGATGTATCGGCGTCAAGCGCCGAAGGTGAGTTGTGAAAACGCGTCTAATAGTGAAATGGAAATACTGGGTCGCTAAGAAATACAAATGCAACTCATAGATCCTTACGAAGACTACCCCGACGATGACAGCCACGATACCGAAAACCCTGAAGTTGCCCTGGAGATAGCGTCGAAACTGAAGACACTCGGAAATGCGAAATTCAAAGAGGGCAAGGCCGCCGAAGCGCTTGAGAAATGGCAAAGTGCGTTTGTTACTCCGCTCTTGCAACGAATTTGGCGAAAGCTGCTAATGTTTTTGCGACGTGCTTTAGAGGCTGTCAGATATCTGGACGTGCACCCAGTACTTCCGGACGGGACATCGGAGACGATAACTAAAGCATTTGCCGAGCTCCTTGGCTCACTCCTCCTTAATTCTGCACTCGCAGCTCACAAAGTCGGTGGAGTGAGTAATGCGACGTCGGCGGTCGACTGGACCTCGCGCGCGATTAACCGCCTCCAGCTTTCGGATGCGGAGAAAGGTAAATCTTCTTGTCTCCTCTATCTGCTCGGCACCACTATCGCGATTTTATACCTTGAAAATCCCAAACTGACCCTGTATTTTTGTATTCTGTTGAACAGCGAAAGCCCGGTTCCGTCGCGCGTTAGCATACATCATGCTGCACGAGGATGAGGACGCTGAGGCAGACCTGCATGCTGCGCTTGCGCTTGTACCTGGAGACGCGGCGTGCAAGATTGAGCTCACGCAACTGCAGGCAAGGAAGAAGGCGGAGCGCGACAAGCAGAAGAAAGTGTATAAGAGCCTGTTCTCTTAGTCTGCTCAACTGGGACACAGCCGTAGGAATATAAGGGTATCTTGAAGCAGTTTAAAATTATATGCTTGCAATAAGGAGCTTTGTTGTTGTTTAAGAAATGGAAGTTAACGAGTGAGAAACATGAGTGTCTTCGCTATATTGGCTCCTGAGAGAGACGACAAGATAAATAAATAAATAAAATAAAAAGTGTGACGTGACACATAGTTGCCTGTTATGTAAGTGATAACAGGGTGTTTCTGAGCTTTGTCACCTTCGCTTCAAGCCACCACTTTCTTGAACAAAAAGAGCTCTTTTATGGTGCGTCTTGTGCAAAGATGTAGTGAAAATACTGAAACGNTTTTTTTCACAGGCCTCACTCCATTTCTGCTCAGAATGCAATAATATGCTTTATCCAAAAGCGGATCAGCAACGAAGAGTCATGGTTTTTGCCTGTCGCATCTGCAACTACGACGAGATTGGGGAGAACAAGTGTGTGTACAAGAATGATCTGCTGACGGTCACGAAGTGCGTCTTGCTTTAGTGAGGTGGTGAAGATGCTGAACCGAGGATGGCAGAGAGCAGGTTGGCGTTATTCAAGACCTCGGCTCTGATCCTACGCTGGTGTGTGTGCATTTAGTGGTCACATGAGTGTTCCTTCTGGACTTCTCACCGTGTGAGGGTTGTTGTTGCGTAGGCACACTCTGCCAACATTCCCTGCCCGAGTTGTGGAACCCAGGAGTACGTACGCGCCGTTCGGTCGCCCCTTCTTTGCTTCGCTGACCCACGTTGATGCCGCGGCTCACCCTCGCCCTTCTTTTGTTCGTATTGACCGCCCTGTCCAGCTCGGTGTTCTTTCAGGACCAATCGAAACGGCGCGAGACGCGCATGATCCTGTTCTATGTCTGTACATCGTGCAACCACGCCTTCACCGACCCGAACCTGCAGACGGAGGTTCCGCAAGATATCGAGTAACGACAGCAGCAGCAGCAGAGTCTGTTCTGTTCTACCTCTTGTGGTCGTGGATTGCACATACGCCGATGGCGTTGGACGTTTTCCAAAGTACGTGCTGTTGCGCGTTTGGGAGGGGTTTTTTTTTTTCAATGCTCTGCGGTTGATGAACCGCCTTCGTTAGGCAGTGCCAGACGGGATTCCCTAGCTGATCTCCGTTCTGATAGTACGCCCCGTGTAAATTTTACTTTACAGATATTTGTAGCAGAAGAGTAATTATTGTACGTGCAGGCCATTAATGATGATATTTGCCTGTGTCTTCTGTCGTTGTCGGTCGGTTTGATTATCGCCATTAGGCAGGCCATGAAGTGGCAACGTTTTCGTGTCACGCTGCTCCGTGTCTCCATGCAGCTTCTCCATTTACTCTAGGCAAGTTCAATTGGCAGCGTAGAAACCGCTCTCGAAATATTTTTTCTTTCTGTAGACTGTTCTGAAGGACTGCAACTGGGGCTAGAAATACGTCTACGTGTACATGTGAAACCGAAATCGAAATCGAAATCGAAATGTCTGTGATACACATCAATGTCCCCTGGGAGCAGAGCTCAAACAGATCCTTCGTTGATGGCCATCGGCCTCCTCATTCACTCCGATCGCAAAGTGTGGGTGTCTACTGGTCTTATTAGCTGCCGCTCGCGTGTCGAATCAGTGCTTCCCCCAAGTCCCCCAAGTCCCACAGCCTTATGTCTATCAGCTTTATTTAATCCCACAGCACGGCTGCAAACATCTTCTTATTGATCCCCTATCCAACCCATTAAAAGCGCACTGGAGCTCCGACCTTTCTTAATCTGTGACTAGCAGCTCTCAAATGGCACGAACATTTGCACCGATATCAACAGAGGATGATCCGCTCGCCCGCGCGATGTTGCCGCCGGTGGACGAGGACCCCAGCGTGCGCGCNGCGCGCGAGCGTAAGGAGGCGATAGCGAAGAAGAGGAGCGAAGAAATCGACAGCAGGCTGCAGGCCGAGTGGGCTGCGCGCCGCAAGCGGGGTGCACCGGTCAAGGTCCTCCTTCTCGGACAGAGTGAGAGCGGAAAATCGACGACGCTGAAGAGTGCGTTTTTTTTTTTCACGCCTTTCTCATTAGCGTGAAACACGCTGGCCTGTGCTGATTTTTCGAGCGGAAATGCAGATTTTCAGTTGACGTATGCGCGCAGGGCGTGGTCTGCCGAGCGCGAGGCGTGGCGCTGCGTCATCCAGCTCAACCTCGTTCGTTCGATAAATGTCATCGCGAACGCCGTTGCCCAGGAGCTTAGTGGTAATGCAGACGCCGACGCAGACGCAGCGGAGGCAGAGACAGATGCAGATGTAGACGGCGACGGCGCTTCTATACGCACAGTGCCCCTGACTGAACCCGAACCCGAACCCACGCCGTCCTTCGTCTTGACGGACGTGCACCGCGAGCTGCTCGCGAGGTTGTCCGTACTGCGCGCTGTGCAACGGGATTTGGAGTCCAAACTTGGCTCGGGCGCCGAAGAGGACACCAACTCCGCTGATATAGGCCAGGCGCCGACCTCGGCTATGGGCCCTCCGACGTCATTTCGAGATATCACGAACAGAAATGGGCCCAGTACGAGGACCGATACGATCGGTCCGCGGCCGCGCAAGTCGCAGCAGGAGTTCTTTGTGCGGTCGAACGGATGGAAGAGCGCAGTGCAGCGGCTCCGTCCGCGCGTTTCTCTGAATTCGCGAACAGGGCGCGACAGTGATGCAGCGGATCACGACACAGCGGTAATTGCGAGCGTGCGGGGGCAGATGAAGGCACTCTGGGTGGACCGCGTCGTGCGTGATGTCGTTAAAACAAAGCAGGTGAAGCTGCTCGATACCGCGGAGTTGTGGGTGCCCGTTTTGATTTATTTCCTTGCGTTTGTATTCATCAAAATCTTAAAATTTCTTTTCACGTTTCAAAGTTTTTTGAACGACCTAGATCGTGTTGCAAGCACCCGATATACACCGACGGACGATGACATTATACGCGCTCGTCTACGGACTGTCGGTGTGCAAGAACACTCAGTTATACTCGAGTCAGGACCGGAACCTGGTCGAGAGTGGTTGATCTACGATGTCGGCGGCTCTCGATCTCTTGTATGCACTTCCTTTATCTATATATCATTCCAATACTTACTTACTCTCTCCTCTCAGCGTGCGCAGTGGCCTTCATACTTTGACGACGTGAACGCCATCATCTTCTTGGCGCCGATAAACTGTTTCGACGAGCGCCTGATAGAGGATAACCGCGTAAGCCGGCTCGACGACTCGTTGCAACTATGGAAGCTCGTATGTTCGCACAAGTTGCTAGCCCGGACGGAGCTCGTGCTCTTCCTCAACAAATGCGATCTTCTTGACAGCAAGCTGAAGAATGGTGTGCGCTTCGCTGATTATGTTCGTAGTTACGGTGATGGGGAGAATGAGGCAACTGCGGTCGGCAGATGTGCGTGTTCTGATCTTTCTCTCTCTCTTCTGTAATCTGTCAGACTAATATGTTCCTCTTTTGTGTTATTTTTCTCGTCACTCCTTACTCTTCTTTTCTTCATATTTCAGTTTTGAAAACAAAGTTCGCAGAGATTTGTATCCATTTCTCAAAGGAAAGCCGAGGCCTTCACATCCACTTTACATCTGTCATAGTGAGTTCGCATGATTTCCTAACTGGAAGACTTATTAACATTGTCTTCTGCAATAAGGATACGAAAGCCACTGCCAAAACGTTGGGAGCGGGTAAGAGAGTTGCTTCACCTCTTCCATCTTTTTCTTAGTACTCACGCGTGTGCTATTTTCAGTGCAAGATGGTATTCTTCGCACCAATCTTAGGCATCTCGACCTCATTTGATCTGCTGCGGTAGCTCCAGGCTGACACATGCTTGTTCTTCTCGTATCGATGACTTTCTTGCGTTGGGTCCCTTCCCCTTAGCTTATTTGTACCTTTATACTTTGTTTTATATGTCAATTTGTTAAATTGNTTTTTTTCTCAATTTCTATGTTATCATGTGACTCGTCAATCAGGGACCGCAACTTTGCACAGCGCGGGCAGGTGTTACCCTCAGACTACATTGTCACGACACTTTTTGGCAGTCGCACTGCTGCAGCAATTTTTTTCCACAAATGTCTTGTTAGAACTGTGAAACAATGCAGCTCAATGACGAACTAGCCCAGCTGTATGATAAGCTCAACCTCACCGGTCGAGTCATTCGCCTGGGTGTGCATCCTGCCAAGCACGGTGGATGTGCGAACATCTTCGAAGGCCTGTTGATCGTTCGGAGTCAGAGTCGGGCAGGTGCGGGCGCTGGCAGCGACGGCGAGGGTCAAAAAGTAGCCGTCAAGGTCATACGAGACATCGGCACGTCTGCGAGCATCGTTTCCCTCAGGAAGGTACGGCTCAAATCTTAACCCTGATGTAAGGCTTCGTGCGCTGATTTAAACTGGATCCCGTTTTGTGTGTGTGTTTTTTTTGGCCCTTCGACTTCATTTCATGCCATTTCTTTTCTTCTGCTACTTCAGAGGTTAGTACGGGAGGTGCGCGCTTGGTCGATGCTGCACCACCGGAATGTCTTGACGCTGCACGGCTTCACGTATGGCTTCGACCCCCAAAACCAGCTCGCGAGCCTCGTCTCGCCCTGGATGTCGAAGGGAACGGCAAGAGTATACCTGGAATTCTGTAATGTATCCGAGCGCATTCGTGTAGTGAGTAATAATCTACCTTTGTATAACTCAACTCGGGAAGCTATCTGAATTTTGTGCACATCAGCTTACGGGCGTTGCTGACGGGCTGTGCTATCTACACAGGCACGACGTTATCCATGGTGACCTTAAGGGTGTACGTCATGTTCCATGTTCCATTTTCCCCCTCATCCATGCTGCATCCTATATTTCTTTGCTTCCTGTATCAAAATAAGCTATTGATCATCAATTCATTAATATCTTGCCCGAGCTTTTTTTCCTTCCTAGAAAATTATTCGCTCAGACTCATTATTTCGATGACAGGACAATATCTTAATTGACGAGCACCTCGAACCTCGTCTAGCCGACTTCGGCCTCAGCAAACTCATAACCGAGGCCAGCGGCGCGTCGACCGTTACTGATACGGTGACACTCTTGGGAAGCGTCCGCTGGATGGCGCGTGAACTATTCAATTCTCCTGGAGTCACATGCGAGAGCGATATCTGGGCGTTCGGCATGACCATACTTGTAAGTCTATGGACAATCATTTTAGCATATAATAATGATACTTTATGGCTGGTGGTGGTTAATATCTGGTTGTAGGAATTGTTCACAAGCCAGGTCCCATTTCATTACCTTACGTACAACCCCCAGGTGATCGTCCACGTACACAGCGGTGTTCTACCTGAACGCCCAGAACCTCGCACGGGCATCGATGACCAACTTTGGGACCTGTGTACTGCCTGTTGGACGGAGGATCCGAGGCTTCGACCATCTATGAGCGTGCTCCGGAAGCGACTCTGGGACCTCGACCTCAAATGTAAGCTGCGCTCGCGATCTAAGCGAAGTCGGCGTAACTCTGACTCCCCCGAGCCTGCTAACGGCGACGGCTCGCGGTCACGGTCCTCCTCATCCCCTGAGGCTGAGCGACGCTTGCACAAGTCTCCGAAACTTTCGACGTCCGCCGGGCTCCCAGACGAGTTGGCCCGGTCTCCCGGCTCCCCATGGCACACATCGCATGTGCTCGTGCGTACGCCTACTCCGCGGTCAGTGTCTATGTCGGGATCATCTCCGTCGGGTGGTATACTCCCTTCTAGATCCGGTTCTCACAGGAGCAGCAGAAATGACTTAACGGAAGAGCTAGATCCTCGCCGACTATTCACGGATATGCCTTCGGAAGGGGACGTTTACACCAATATATATAATAGTCATGCACAGAGGGCACGTACGCCGCGCACCTATGCAGAACCGGCCGCTCAGAATACATTTGCACAACAGCAGGAGCATGCCATCGAACCGTCGGCGCTCAGGCGCAATGGAGACGGCCTGGCAGATATAAATGCTCTTGGGTTTGATCCTTCAGTCGCTCTGGTTTCTCCACGTCACATAAATTTCAATCTAGGTAATACCTCACCTAGACATGCGACACTTCCTTTAGATTATGATCAACGGCCACGCAACAATTATCATAGCCATCCTCACATCGGCAATGGAAACGAAGTGCCTTCAACAGACTTAAACTACATCCCTCAACACTCTTATGCACACGATGCATTACATCTACCACATCCAAGCCAGTGGGCATATTTATACCCGCCGTATACCCATGAATCCCTTTCCTCTTCGTCCGCACTTGAGCTCCAGCCGGGATCACTTTACTATAATGATGTACTTGCGCTACAAGCTCGTTGCAGATCGTCCTCGGACTCATCGTTCTTAAATCCTTCGTCGACAATGGACAATGCAGATCCGCTTCTTGTTTATCCTCCCCAAGAGCTCGTGCTGTCTCCGCGCGACATCGGGCCTCTATTCTCAGAGGCCTTCATCAGTGATCACCTTTATGACGAGCCACAACCTTCATCACCAATTATGCAAGGCGGATCGGTTTCCTACGCAAACCCGCCACACTTCGATCCAATATACACACACTCCCGTCCACAGCCGACGGTGGACTTCTCTTCTTTGCAGTTTGGCGTCATCTCCCCCGCACTCTCAGACGCCAGCGTGCCCGACACAGAAGCCCATACAGCGGGCCCGAGTCCGCGCATGGAATCGCCGGTCATCGGAGACTACGACGCTTTCGACGCAGTACCGTTCGACGAGGGACTGTCGCTCTTCGGTGGATTCGGGGTCGCCGACCCGACCCTGATCCCCCAAATCGATGCGGAGACAGACGCAGACGCGGACGCGGACCGCACACCGCGCGGTAGCCCGCTACAGCTAGAATTCGCGCTCCCGCTGCGCGCACATCACCCTCACCCTCAGCAGCCACTGCCGGCGGACGACGAGCTAGTGCAGATGCCCCCGACGCCCAGGCTATCACCATTGCTATCTTCTTTCTAGTCTGCCGAGTCAACTTGATTTTGTCAAGACCAAATAGCAGTCGCCCGTCCATTATTGACGGCGTAACGCGCTTATGCTGGAAAGTGCAGCTTCCGGGCTGGCAACGATTTCGACCCAAATCAATTTATTGTGCGGCCGCGCGGGAAACATCAAACTTTAGTCTCCCTTACTTGCACGTTTTGTTTTAATGATGTGTCCGGCAAGTCGCAGGATCGGGCTAATCGAAAGACTTTGCTACAGGGAGAGCCCGGTCGTTTGCATCTTCAGATTACGACATTATCTAGACGTTAATGAGTCAATATTTTGATCGGAACGCTCTGAATATGCGATTGAGAGTCATCTCATAAGTAAGATACGTACCCTCACGTTGCTCCCTTTCTATTGTCATGCTATATATGCTTTACATATTTATATTCCATTCATCGTATACTTTATCTGTCACCTGCTTCATCCTACGTTCCTACGTGTTTCCAAACAGTGACATGAATGTGTGCAGAAGTCCTTCGTGTTTTACTTATTAGGTTATCCTGTCTTCATTTTGTTATTTATGGTACAATGGCTTGGGAGCGTTCATTATTATATCCATTCACCCTTTCTACAGGAATATCTGCTTGTTGTGTTGTGTTACAGAGTCTGATATTTTTTTTCCAATTACGCGAAGCACGTGACGAACGCGTCCTTAGTCGCGTCTTCAATTTTAGAACCCGCGTCCGTCTATCTATGGACTTGCAGTCCCAAAGATAGTGACTATCTGAACTCGTGTGATAATCGTCCTGATGTGTGCATATACGACATATTGCTTTTATTAATCAAATGAATTTGGAAGACAATGCCAGTCAGTGAAGCGCAGCAGGCAAGCTATACAATGAATACAGAGTAATGGTAATTTAAGTATACATCAGACAGCGACAGCAACTATTTAAATACTGGCCTAGGAATTCATAGGGGAGGGAGTGACGAGGCAGAGGGTAGAAGAGAGGATAGAGAGAAAGGCAGTACGTGTGGAAAGAGAGGGATATAGAAGATAAGAGAAAGCCGAGAAAAACTGAGAAAATAAGAAACGATGAGATTAAGGGATAAACAGAAACACTGCAAGATCAAGAAAGCCTCCAAATTTATGCTCTAAGGTTGTTAAGTATAAGAAAGAACGTCAAGCTATGTTCCGTTCCCGAGCTGGACGACAGTCATTTTAGGAGGCGCCATGTGCGCAGAATCAGCACCGGCCGATGGAAGCAACGGCTGCGCGGGCCCAGCAAGCATAGATACACCCGGATATAGCCCCGAGCTGTGCCCACCTCCGTGACCAAGTCCCAGTCCATGACCAAGGCCGCTCGAAGGACCGTCCGGTCGCGTTCCCGGACCCGCAAGTCCAGGCGTACCGAGACGACTACTTGCTCCGCCAGGCGTACCTGGTCCTGTGTAGCCTGACGTAGACGATGACAGACCCTTAACAGGTAAAGGAGAGATCGGACGTGTGGGGATGCCCTTGGGTGTTGACGCGATTGTCCGTGGTGATGCATGTGCAGACCCTAATGGCACGCGGGAGGGAGAGTGCAAGTGGTTTGCATATACTGGACCCATACCCGGACCTATTCCTGGCCCCGATGAGGGTGGGGGTGTACCCTGAGATGCTCCATTCCGTAGGTGTGGTGAAATCACGCCATTCGAATTCTGACGTGAGTGTGTTTGCGCAAGTCTTGTAGGTCCATCCATGGGCGGAAGTGCTCCCTGGCTATATGCGCCATCTATTTGTTCGTATCGGGCGCGCCCTTGCCCTCCATCATCTATCCACTGCTCACGTCGCATAGTGCCACCCTCTGCAGGACGCGATGTGAGGCCAGCCTGTACCATCTGCGAGGGCGTCATCACAAATTTATCTCTATCTTGCGGCGGACCAAGCTGATTCACCGGTGGTGGCGGTCCAGGCGCGACTGGTCCAGCCCTCCCGCGCTCACGATCGCGTTCCCGCTCCCGTGGTGGTTCCACATCTTCTGGTTTCCAGAACGGGCTCGTCGATGCAGGCTTCGACATGAGGTTTATTTGCTCAATGGGAGGTGGGGCGTATCGTGAAAGTGATTCGTGCTCTGGCCCTGACATGTGTCGCTCCATTTCGTGTGGTCGTGACAAAGAATGCTGAGATGCATTTCCCCCGCTCGCACGCAATGGAGGTGGATGGTGGTGATGCGCTGCATGCCTATGGTGCACGACATGATGGTGATGAGGGACACCCTGCAGGGATTGATGTAAAGGCGTATGTCGATGTGGATGCTGACTAGGCTGCAACGGAGTCGCGTGCATATTTTGGTGCTCATCTTGCGTATCCTTGATTCCGTTTTCGTGCCACAGTCCTGCTCGCTCCCTCTCTCCTTTGATGTCTCGTTCTCGCCCATCGAACGCTTGCCCATCCTTGTTCGAATTCTGACCTGCTCGTCTGTGGTCCTTACTGTATCCGTTCATCGCCGGCTGCTTTGACGGGCCTGCGCCAGCAGTCGAGCTCGAGGCCACGCTCGGTGGGGCGGGTGCCCAATGCTGCCCGGGACCGCTTGTCACGCCATATGGTGGACCACCGTTTTGTAAGCCGTTGTGTTCGTAACCTTGCATCGGCGGAGGCGATGGAGTGCGCCGCAGCTGGCGGCCACTATGCGGGAGGTACCCTCCCATGGCTGGTGCACCTGGGCCTTGCATCCCGCGACCTGGGTGATGAATGCTGCCCATCGGTGGACCAGACTGCTGATGGTGATATACGCGTCCGGGAGGTGGTGGTGGAGCTGCGTATGGGTGATGCACAGTGATCGGAGCAGGCGGAAGGTTGAAAGGTGCGTGTCCTGGGGGAGGTATGCCCATCACTGTCGGACCGCCGTACTCTATGTAGTGTTGTTCAAAGGGAGGCACCATGCCCATACCCGGTCCGATCTCGGCCATAACGGGCGGGTGATAGCTGCGAGCGCGCGGCGCAGCGAGAACTTGTAGATCATTCTGAATTTCTTGTGTGGACAGTACAGACAGCGCCGGATATGCGTAGCCTGAACCTAGTGGCTCCTTGCGCTTGCGTTTTAGTGTCGGTCGTTGAGGATTTGCGTCCATCGACGCGAACTTCACGAGTTCGCTGATGGATACACGGTTTGGAGGCACGGGCCCTGATGGCGGCTGAGGAATGCGACGAGCTGCAAGTAGAGATAAGTTTTTAAAAAAAAGTTTAGAGATATAAATGGCCCATACCAGGAACACCGCGTTCTAGAATACGCTTCTCTCGTTCAAGCCTTCGTCTCTTCCTGTTCGCATCGGCGAACAACTCCGTTTGAAGAGCATCTCGTTCATACTATATCATAGTTTAGACGAGATATGGCATGCTAATTATAAACCCACCTTCCACCAACTCCAAATGCTGTTCTCATCTACTTTGCGCATGAGCGAGACATGGTCGTCTTCGTGCTGTCGTTTCTTTGCTGCCAATTCGAGTCTCCTGTCGTGTCGGACCTGCAGCTCTGTTTGGAGGTGGGTCATTTCCGGATGCATGCCTACATGCTATCATCAGACAAGCCCGCTCGTAGACGCGTAAAAACGAACCTTGAAGAACCATAGCTTCCTCCACGGCTAATTCTTCCATCTTCTCTACGTATAACGCTTCTCGGAGAAGCGCAAAACGAAGCTCAATCCCAGCTAAGATGTCTAAAGCCTCAGCACGATGTGCAGGTTGCATGTCCAGCTCGGCCTCGGCCTCTACCTCAGCCTCAACATCGGGGTCTGGGTAGACATCTGGATCTGGTTGGTCCGCATTTTCAGGATCCTCGTCATTTTCATTTTCATTGTCGACGTCGACGTCTGCGTCCGGGTCGGCACCAGCTTCTGGCTCTGTAGGCTCCATCTTGACCACCTTCTCAGGCGTCGCGCGAGAGACAATGCCGTTCGTAGGACCCTCTCCAGCGTCATCCTCCGGCTCAGGGGAGGTAGAAGGAGAAGGGGACGGTGTCTTGATGAGCTGCTGGCCGGCCATGATGGAGCTCCCCGCTGGCGCAAGCGGCACGACGGGCGCAGTATCAGCGTTCTTCGCGAGCGTACCGTCATCATCGCCTGCATCGTCGCCTACATCTGAAGCACCAATAGATTCTTCCTCATCGACAGGAGGCTCATCCTCCTCAGACTCGGGTTCGGACTCGACCCATCCGGACTCGTCGTCGCCGTCGTCCCCTTCAGTGAGCGCAGTAGAGGACTCACGAGTATTATGTTTGAGTGGAGGAATGGCATCTGGCACTATCTTCTCTGCTGCGTCCGCGTCTTCTTCTTCTGACTCGTGATCGGCGGGTCTCTCGCCACCGTCGTCGATGTCCGAGGCAAGCTGGCGCGACGGGGTCTTGCCATCGACGTGGTTCTCGTCGTCTTCGTTATCCGGGTCCTTGAAGGGATGTGTGGGAGTAGTAAGCGCGTGATTTGAGGTCTTGGAGATGGCGCTGGTAGGCTCCTCGCTGTCGGTGGTCTTTCTGCCTGTGGTCCTGTACGCCCAATTCCACATGGGTTCGGGCACGATCCCGTTTCGTTTCTTGGCTACGCGCTGGCTGGCCTCAGGCGTGCCGCTGTGCGTTGAGGCATGGCTGCCATCCTGCTCGTCCTCCGTGAGCTCGGAGAGATCAGAACTGCTGTCGAGCCCAGCTGCCTTGGCCGTTGACGGGGACTTCTTGGGCAGAGGCGGCGCGGGGGGTGG